>VXAX01003304.1:29841-45926 GCA_013399835.1 Leptocoma aspasia | reverse complement strand
AGAGAGATCCCAGCAAAGTCAGGTGTGCAGGTGTTCAGTCACACAGAGACTTTGGGCTTGGCTTTACTCCCTGTGATGGGATTTAGGAACAGTTCTGCTGCACTGCTCTGACCAAGCACCTCGGGCAGCAGAGGGTCACAGTGAGCTTCTGGGCACAATCCCAGTACCTCCAGCTGCAAATGGTGTGGGAGAAACAGAAGGGGATCAGTTTTCCTCCTAAAAGAAGCAAAAAGAACAATATTTAAGAAATAAAGTATGAAATACCTTCCTGAGACATGGCATACAGAATTGTCAGCTGTGACGATGGTGTCACAGCTTTCTCCTTCCCACCTGATTCCGTACTTTACATACCAATATTTGCACTTTGGCAATTTAATTGCTGCTACAATGATGGCCCATTAGTTTGCCAGTCTGCTCTCTGCAGATGGCAGTGCAGATTCACATTCCAAATCCTGTGCTGCAAATTTTTCCTCCTTGTGAAGCTGGATAGTTCCAGGGTTTAAGTCTGCCCTGTTCAGCTTATTCCTTCTGGCTGCACTTACTCTGTGCCAGCCTGACGGTTGTGAGCCAGGAAATGTTTGTCTAGGTAATGGAAATACAATATAAATGTGACAGATTTTAGGTCAGAACTATACCTGGGTTTATTTTGTTTAATCTATACCTGGGTTTCACACACTTTGGTTTTGTACTAACCTGTAAGACAGCTGAAAAATCTCTCCACGTAGTGCTCAGTGGTGTTTGCCCCTCTCCTGTTTCAGCTGTTCCTGCTGGAATTTGTTTGATTTCCCAGCTCCCCGGAGTTCAGGGTCAGAACTGGCCCCTGCACATTTTTTTTTGTGGTTTCCTTTGCATATCTGGGAACTGAGGCAATACCAGGGAGTTTTCCTTTTTCAATTAATTTACCATTTAATTTAATCTGTGTTGCATGCCCTGTGATCCTGTCCTGGTCTGTTCTTTTCCTGGTTGGAAAGGTGTTCCTGCTGCCTCTCCCTGGCTGTAATCTTACGCTATGTGTTGGAATAATGTATCCCATAGCACGTTCAGCTCAGCCTCTGACAAGGTCCTGGCTGATCTTTGGCTCCTCTGCCCACGATCTGGTGTGAACAGGGAGATCACTCCCTGGAGCATTCGAGGTGTTTCATCCTGAGACAGGGCAAGCACAAGAACAAAGCCTTCATCCCTGTACTTATCATGGAGAAAGTGAAGGATCCAAAGAAAAAATTTATTTGGTGTTGTATCAACACCTTCCAGATCTTTCCATGTGTCTTTTCCATTTGTCTGCCACTAACCAGATTAATACACCCAAAGGTTATTTATTACAAAACAGTAATAAAACAGCAAACTTTTATATCCACTAATGTAATCAAGAAGAAGTAACCTAGCCAGCATTTATGGACTTTTTTCCTATGTCACAGAGAAGAAAAACAGATGTAATTGAATGACTTTTCTGTTTGCATTACCAGGATGTCATAAAAATGTGCAGAAGTTTGATAATATAAAATTACAGTGGTTCTGGAAAGTGTTAACATTTTCCAAGGAAGAATGCTCAGGGCTGGTGGTGCTGCAGAGGCGTGTAAGCAGCAGCATGAGAGCCCTTATCAGCAGAGAAAACACGCAAAAGAACCTCAAAAACTGCTGCTTCAAGCCTCGTACTGTCACAGCCTAGGACAGGGCCTCCTCTGCCTTGGTTTTGCTGATGAAATTCATCATATACATTTGATTTTCTTCTTCCCTTCAGACATCCCACTTTGCAAAGGAATTGCTGATTCTTTGCTTCTTTTTTTTTATTTTTTTTTCCTGCTGTGAGGTTGGAAAGTTTAGGAGCCCTACATGTGGAATTTTTAGAACCAGTGTTGTATTGTTACTGCCATGGCACTTTTATCATTTAAAGCAATAAAAAATCCGAGGTGTTGTTCCAGCCAAGTATTTTGATCCCTTCAGAATCCAGAGCAGGTTTTTAAATGAAAGATAAATTTAGCCATATTTATTTTTTGTGCATAATTTAACTCAAAGATAAGAAGACAGTCTGATTTAATAATCTATTCAGCATGACTGAAAATTGGTGATTTTAAAAGCCTCTGTTTAAAGATTCTAGGATTCCGTTTCCTTCCACTGTAGCAGAATAAACCTTTTTTTAAAATCTATTACAAGTTTGTGGGTTTTTTACAAACATTCTGAACACAGAACTCAAATTATCCCAGACTTTTAGCATATCCTTAAAAACTGATTAACATACTCCATCTGTTGGTATGCCAAGCAACTGTCCAAGTGAGCAGCATTTCCATGGAGATTTGTAAAACTCTGGCTAAAGTAGGAAAACAGCTCTAGCAGGGGGATGGCATTGGAGGGGTGTTTTATTGGAATGTGGTTGTTGCACTGGCGGGTGAGGTTGATGCTTAAAGCACCATTGTCCTGCAAAGTGTCCAGGACCTCCTCACCCCAGAGCTGTGTCTGTGAACACTTTGGGTGCTCACTTGCAGGAAGAAAGGTAAAAATAATTCCTTTCCATTTCAGCACATTCGATGAGCACCCGCGAGCGGCCCTCAGTGGGTATCTGGGGGGATCTCATCTCATTCCCATTTCTATTTAAGTGTAACTTGGGCTGCAGAACCCAGGTAAGGCCCCTTGGCTTCTCAGGAAAATGTTTGCTGTATCTCTGAAGGATGAAGATGGCACTTGAGCAGCTGGAGAAGGACTTGAATGGAATCAGAACTGGGGTTTGCAGCTGAAACGGGGTTGTGTTTATTTACGGGCACCTGAGGTTTGGAGATCTTTGTGAGAATAAGTGCTTTGGAGTGAGGTATCAGAATCAATCTCCTGGAACATGTTGCTTTATGAAAACAAACCCAGGAACATCTGGGACTGGCTCACCCAATGGCAGCCCAAAGAGCAGACCTGTATCCAGGGAATTGTGATTGGCTTGAAGCTGCATCCCAGGCCGGGAGCAGGGAGCACATCTGTTCCTGGGAAGCAGCTGGGGAGGCTCAGTGCAGTCTGGCATTTTGGAAAAAGGTGCTTTCTCTCAATAGTATGCCATGGAAGAAGGTTTGTTTTCATTTTTAGTAGCAGCTCCGAGGGGCTGGTGGAATTTCTGTAACAGCAAATGACATTTCCAGCAAGGATAAAGCCACAGCTGCTGGCAGGAGCTCCCACAGGTTATTGTGGATAATCACTGAAGAGGCAAAGCATTGATTTTGGAGTGATTCTTGCGGAGAAGTGTCTGTGAGGGAATGAAGAGTGAATGGTGCACTGGGAATGGTTTTGTCTGAGATTCAGAGAGGAGCTGACGGCTCGGGGCTCAGGGAGCTCCTGGGGATGCAAGCCAAGCTGGGAATGCCCAGAGTGGGTGTGGGGGGATCAAAATTCCCCTTTTCCCTGGAGCAGGAGTGGCTGCAGGAAGGGGAGGGCATTGCTGTGGGTGTCCCTGGCAGGAGATGAGCTGCAGAGGAGCAGAGCTGCAGCTAGGTCCTCAGAGCAGCTGCTGAGGAAGGTGGCCTGGGGAACAAGAAGTGGGGCAAAACGAAAAATATCCCGGGAGATGAGGTAGCCGTGGCCCCAGAGTGGGTGCAGGAGGCTTGTGGTGGTTCCCTGCTCCTGGAAGGAAAGGTTATGTGTGCTGGGAAGGAGCTCAGCTGGAGTGCAGACAAGTGTTTTAACACAGGGAGTTGAGGTTCTGTTGTCTCATGTTGTGGTTTCACAAAACATCCACCTCAATTACTGTTTCTTTGTTGCTGGGGAGCACAAGCAGAGGAGGAAAATAATAATTTAAATTTAACTCTGCTAAATATACATGAGATTTCCTGGGACAAAGAAAAGACTTCTGTAGCTTGAGGTGGTGTTGCTGTGCCAGATTTCAGAGGCTCTACTACAGCCAATAACATTCTTGGAACAGCTTAGTTGGAAGCATTTTTATAACATTTTTTTAGGCAACACAAATACAGCCATTGCCTCCAGGAGTGTATGGGATTGCTCTGGAAGTCACACCAAGTATATCTGTGTGGTGCTGACTGTTACTGGATTTATTTATGGGGGAATTAGAGAGAATCCAGGATGATACAATTTGTAGATCATGCCCTTGAAATGTAAAGAAAATGTTTAAAAATGTATGTCTGGCCTCACTTTCCTCGGAGGATTATGGTCACACTATACACATTCAGACACTCCAAGGGCAAGGGCTCTGTGTTTTCCCTCTCCCCAGGACAATGAAACCCTTCCTCAATTCTTGTTGCTGAAACTGCCTTGCAATAAAGATTCCTCAATTCTTGTTGCTGAAACTGCCTTGTAATAAAGATTCCAGCTGCCACATGATGCCAGTTACAGTAGATCTAAGTTAACCACATTTCATGGGTCAAGCAGGTAGTAGGCAATTCTCCAATAAACATGCCTTATTAAAAAAGATATCTTCTGTCTGATGCATGGTATTATTCTGAGGCACTTTCTGATAAATGGGAATTGGTTGCACAAAACATCTTTTTAAAAACCTTAATTTGATAATGTGAGTGCTGCTAAAATAATTGATTTCCGAACTGGTAGGGATGGTGGCAGTTTTATGTTGCTGCCTATTCTAAATTTGATAACAGCTTGAGGCCAAGATTTTAAGGCATTTAAGCATCCCCAGCTCCATCAGGGAATTTTCTGCTCCATCCATCAAAAACCCCAACAGTTTTGCCATAATGTATAAAGGTTCATGTGCAGTGTCACAGGACAAAATCTCACCTTGTCCTGGTTGTGCTCTGGATTCACAGCTGGGAACTGGTGTTTTTGTTTTAATAATTAAATATCCCCAAACGCATATTAAAGTAACAAGTCAAAGCTCATCATGCTGAGGGACTCTGCTCCTGGGGGGTGAAATGTCTCCACAAGGAGGGGGTGGATATTTTGGGGGTCAGAGCTCAGGCCAGTGGGGCTGGCTGGGAAATGCATTTCACCCAGTCAGCCTGTCCACTTAGGAGAGGTGCTCCATTGCTGAGTCCTTGGGAAGCCTGCAGGAGACAAGAATATTCTGAATTTTACAGCCTAAACCTCTTGTCAAGCAGGTTTGCCTGGCCCCCTCCCCACATTCCTGTCTCCAGGGGCCCCGTGCTGTACCCAGGGCAGTTTGACCCCGAGCTGGGAGAGGATTTTTCACTCTGGTTGCTGAGCACTGCTCTGACCTGCACGGCTGCTTCCTGCAGAGATGATTTAGGGTTTGGTGATCCTTGGGGTCCCCGCCACATCAGGATACCCTGTGATTCCCTGATCTGAGGCCGTGCCGTGCCCCAGCCGGGTCTCCCAGCACCAGATGGTGCCAGGCACTGCCATGCCATGGTGAGGAATGGCAGATCCAATTGCACAGGCACTGGGGCGAGGCAGAGCCATAAAACTCCGCTGCAAACAATGTTCATCAATTATGGCATAAGTACTGGGCTACGATAAAATCAGCAATTAAGGCCAAATGCTTATTAAGGATTGAGAGATTCAATGAGAGCTCACTGGGCCGTGAGGAGTGGTGCTGGAGCCCAGCTGATTCTTCTGCTTTTCCCAGCTTACACACAAATGGCTGCTGCTGTTTACCACTTGCTCCGGGAGAAACTGGGAATGGCAATTCCGCAGGAAGAGCTCTAAAAGGCCGAGTAATTTGTTGCAAGGAGGTGATGATGATGATTTCTGTATGTGAGTGCAGGAATCCACTGTCTCAATAGCCCAATTCCTTGTGCTGTTTGTGCCCGCTGGTGAGGTCACAGTTATGATTCCTGGCCTAGGTAGCTTTTGTGCTTTTTTCTTGTAGACTAAGAAAGCCACAAATTGAGCATCAGAGATAGTTGGTGTGTGTGTCAAACCCTGACATGAGCTTGGAGCATGCTTTTGTATTCCCAAGTATGTTTTAAGAGCTCCTTCCTTAGACCTGAAGAAAAAAAGAAAACAAATAATTATTGCAACACCTGGATTGAAAAGCACTTTTTATCATACTTGGGAATCTCCTGTGGTGTTTTCCACCAGTCAAACCCCAGGATTTGATTGGTAAACTCCTGGTCACAATTCGGGCAGATTTCCTTTATTGCTCTAGGGGAATTGGCATTTCAGTGTAGGAAGAGCAGCAGATTGAGTTGAGAACTAGGAGAGCTCTCTGTGTGCATTGTGCATTAGCATAGTTTCAATTATATATAAAGTGTGCGTTTCTAATTCAATTTAGGTGCCAGTGAAACAGCAGCCCTTGAACGGTGGATATTTACGGGCTCTCCAGCAAGGAGCTGAACCCAACCCCGCTCCCATTATGCTCATCACATCAACAGCAATCATCTTCCCTGAGACTTCTCTGGGAACCTTCCAGAGGATGCTGAGAGCTCAGACAGCCTGTGCAGGGCACAGGAGGGACAAAAGGAGACATCCTGGGCAGTCTCCCAGTCCAGTGCAGGGTGTGGATCAGGGACATGGTTTACAGAAGCCAGAACAGCTGGATGTGCTGGGTCCTTCCTCAGCAGGACAGTGTACCAGCTGTGTACTTTAGTGTGGGCTGGGTGAATTCCCAAGTCCATTCCAGGTCTGTTAGCCACGAATCACTGCAGTGAAATCCTGGGCTCCAGCCTTAAAGGAAATGGAAGCAGATGTTGTGTAGATGCTCCTGCAAAGGCAAAAGGAATATCGAGCCAGCTTAAGGAAAAGCTGACACAGGGCAGAAATGGGATATGTTTTCAAGAGCAAATGGTTCCATTAAGTCCAGGGCAGCACTTGTGTCCTTGGAAGTCAGAGGTGGCCTGAAGTACTGTGTCCATCCAAGACACTCAAAAACTGAACAGGCCTTGATGTGCTAAATTAGGTTACAAATCATTTAAACAACACTTCCAGAGAAAATTTCTATTTCCTTGTCCCCTTGACTGTGGTTCTTCCCTTTCTTGCCTTTGCTCCTTGTCCTCTGCCACACACCCGCTACAGAATTTTTGTTGTTCTCTAAGTGCCAAATTGCTTCACTCCCATCACTGGATTTTTTTCTAATGCTCAGTCTAATTAAGGCCTCGGAGCCAAGACGTGCAGAACAAGGGGGTCAATTGTGCTCCCACTTCCATGGTGCGAGCCCAGAGTAACTCTGTGGAATGCTGCAGTAAATTTCCATGAGCCTGGGCAGAGCTGCTCCGCCGGGCAGCTCAGGGGGAGCTGACTCAAACCTCCCAGAGCGTCAGGAGGGCACCGAAGACAATCCATTACCTCGGGGAGCTGCTACACTGCATGGGAATGAGAAAGGAAGTAGCTGGGAGGCAGCCAGGCTGCTCATCCCGGGGTGTCCTTGGGAGCACTGCTGTCGTGTGGGGCTCTGGGAGAGGCAGAGCAGGCTGGGCAGGCACAGGGAGCATCCTCAGTGCCAGAGCTGCTTTCCCTCTTGGGACATCACAGTCTCACAGAATCCCAGGATCGCTGAGGTTGGAAAACACCTCCAAGACCACTGAGTCCACCCTGTGACCAAACCCAACCTTGTCAACCAGACCACAGTGATGGAGCTTTTCACAGCAATTAGTTTCCTTTTCTGCCTTCTAGGTGCTTTTTCCTCAGGATGGCGGTTGGCATCAAGAGCATTCCTGTGGGAACAGAGAGATCAGGAAGGGGAGTCATTGTCAGGGCTGCTTCAGTGATGGGCCTAATTTAACAGGATGGCTGCGACCCAGGCTGGAGGTTGAGCAGGGAAGTGATGCAAGTCGGAGAAGAGAAGAGAGGTCACATAAATAACATCATGCAGCATGTTTGCTGTGAGCAAGCAGAATGTGAGTCGGGCAGAAATCTGTCTCTGTCAGGGACTCCTGCCGATCCATTTCTCCATGGATCAGCTGCACGTAAAGTTAATCTGCTTATGCAGCAGCTGAGAGACTGAGATGCCCTCAATGCCCTCATCTCATCCCTGCTTCCAGACAGAGTCTCCAAATCCCAGGGGAGTGAAAATTCCATCTGCATTCAGCGTGACCACCCCTCATGCCTCTCCTTTCCTCTCCCCCTCTGCAAGGCATTGGGTGGAACAGGATTGAGCGGGAGTGAAGTCACCTCTGAGGACACATCTCACGGAAGGTGTCCCCGTCCATGGCAGGGGGTGGAATGAGATGAGCTTTAAGGTCCCTTCCCACCCAAACCATTCCATGATTCCATGATTCTGTGGGCTGGGGTGGAAGCTTGCGGGCTTAGAGCCTCAGTGCCACTTCAGATTGTCCGTATCTCTGTCATGGGTGTTCAAGGAAATCACACATGTGTGTGTGTGTGTCCTCCAGAACCTTGGGCTGGCCTCCATCGATGGCTCCTTGTCCTCACCAGCAGTGTCGGCCAGGCTGCTCCAGGCAATCTGGTCTGACCAGTGTCATTGTGCAGCCACTGGAGCTCAAATGCCACAAAAAGGAAAAGAAGAAAACCTTTATTTTGTCCTGATTTAAAATCAGCCAAAGTGTGTAGGTTGGAAGATTCAGTTCATGTTTGTAAACATTAGTAGCAAATGTGTAACTTAATCTGCATCTTATTTTATTTATTTCATTCAGAGTATCATTCACAATACCTCATCCTGTATTTTACAATAACATTCATAGTCACATTGCAAGGGCCAACCAGAATTAATCTGTGATGCTTCCCTCTGATTCATTTCTAGATAGAAACCCTGGAAGATCATTTACATTCAATACAGGTGTTCTTTCCCACTTATCATCTGGCCTGGTGGGTCGGCACAATCCCTTCCCTTTTGTACGTAGTGCTGCCCCTTCCCACCCAAACCACACCACCCGAGGGCTGGTGGATTCCAGGGAGCTGGTCCATGTCTGCACGGCTGTGATCTCCTGTAACAAGCAGTGCAAGGTCCTTGCTGTGGGGATGGCTCACGCTGGGCTCCGGGGCATGCTGCTCCCTGCTCCTGCACAGCTCTGCAGCATCCAGCTGCACGTTGGGCACGTTCCAGTGCCAGTTTGGAACACCTGTGTGGGCAGCACGGCCCACGGCCAGGACACTCCTTTTGCGCTGCGTCACTGCAAAGCAGGGAAACCACTGGGGGAACGCTGTATTTCCATGGGGAAGAGTTTGGGATGGGGAAGGGCTGGGTCTGCCTCAACACATGAATGTGGCTTCCCTGTTTTAGCTGGATTTCTGAGATCCCAGTCACATGCACCCCTTTATTTAGCTTTATTCAGCTTTGCTCTCTGGAGGAGACAAAGTGCACTCTGAAAGTGCTTCTTCGTGATTGCCTTCCCTTTCCAGATGCATTTTAGCAGGAGAGCAGGTCAGCCAGCAGGACCTCCTGCACTTTGAACTGTGTCCTAAGAGCATCATTTTTCCAAGCCCCCTCATCCTCACTGAGATTTCTCTTCCTGCTTAGCACCACACACAGCAACAATCCCATTCTCATCACCTGAGCGCCTTCAACAGATTCTCAGTCTCAACAAGTTAATTAGATTAAAGTATTTTTAAAAATCACTTTCACAGTGAGACATGAGCAGAAAGCAAGATGCTTCTCCTCATCTAAGGGAGCAAGAGCCATGTATTATATCAGTTAATTGGTTCAGCTAAAACTTGTATAATTCAGTTACTCCAGAGTGAGTGATTTAATAACAAACCCTTCAGTTCACAGCAGCCCAGTACTCAGGGTGTGTGAAGATGTGCAGCAGGGCTGTGTGCAGGCAGGGCTGTGCAGGGTCCTGTGAGGAGCCCCAGGTGTCTTCAGCCAATACAGCCACCAAGGGCATGAACCTGCCTGGATAAAGGGAGGAGCAAGCAGCAGGCATCCAGAGAGGAGTAATTATTCCTGGGGACCTCTTCACAAAGGTCATCCTCACATGGTTTTATGCAGCCTCTTAAGCCTGCACCTCAAGACTGTCTCTGTTACAGTGATCTACATTTTTAGCTCAGTTTTGCCCAGGATGAAGCGTTGCAGTCACACCATCTGGCTGCCTGCGTGGCTCCACCCCAGAGCCTTTGTCATGTGCTTTGACATGTACTATTACATAGGTTTTACCAAATTGCTTTTGCTATACTTAAGTATTTTTCAAAAATTAACACTACTAAAGTTTGCTTTCAAAAATATTTACCCCAAACACAGTGGGGAAAAGGCTCCCAGGTGGTATTGAAGATGTGAGATTATGCTGGAAAATGTGATTTCTCAATGGGGAGTTTTGCATCCACTTAGTTGGAGTCACAATACAGTTGTGTTCATCCCACAAGTGAATCCTCACCTTTAGTACCTACCCACGGGACAGCTAAAGCTTAACAATTGCTACAAACATTAGTGAGGATTGAAATTAGAAGATCTTTAAGGCCCCTTCTGACCCAAACCATTCCAGATTCATTCTGCACCTGACCATGACCCACAGGGATCAATGGAATTGGGTTTTTTTGACTTCTTGGCTGTTCTGCCCTTGTTCAGAGTAAGGTAAGGGGTGTTGCCAGAACATTTTATGAGTTTTCCTGAAGTGCAGGCCTGCAGAAATCTTTTTCCCAGGGGAAAGCATTTTCCCCTGCACAGAGTTCTATAAACAATCTCTGAGCTGTGTTTGTTGAAGGACAGATGTTTGTCTGTCCTGTCTTCTTGATATGGGAGACGTGGTTTTCTATCCTTTCAACCTATGCGATGAGGAATTGTTATCTCTCTGATTTGGTAGCTTTCTACATTCCTGTACAGGGCAGCAAGAAGCAAACATCTATGCTTTGTACCTGGTCAGATATAGCCCAAGCTTTCTGAACTATGGAGTCATTTTAATAATTCATATTTAAGCCTTCTGATATGGAGTCAAAGAGTCCTCATTCGCTGCACGGACCACGACAACAGAGGGGGCCCGTGGGGAGGGCTCTGTCCGTGCAGCCCGTTGCCCCTGGAGAGGGTCAGTGTGCAGAGAAGCTGAACATCTTCCTTGGCCGGGCTGGGCTGGGCTGCGTGCCTGCATTGCTGGGCAGCAGAACATCAGCGCTGTCTGAGCCGTGGCTTCCAGCCACGGCCCTGTTTCCTTCCAGCACTATTGAAGTGCTTCCCTCTGTCTAGACTATTTCATGTCCTTCTCAGTGCCTTTTTTATGCCCACAGCTTTATGGCAGCAGCCGGGGAGCATAACTCCCTTGCCCTGGAGAAACAGCATCAGGACAAGAGCAGTGTTGGGGCTGTTTGTGCTCTCGTGCAGCGTTGTGCCCACACAGAGCCACTCCTGCCTTTCCCATGGCATCTGCTCTCAGGCACTGCTGATGTAAATATCCTCAAAGCCATTTTATATCCAGCTGCTAGTGAATCTACTGGAAGTACATCCACACATTCTCCTGTACAGCTCGTGGAACAGGGAGTCAGAAGTGTTAAGTTCTTTGTTTGGTAGAGGACATGCTAGAAACTGCTGCTTCAAAAAGATTAGGCACAGTAATTAAAGCATAATTGCTATTAATAGTTGTCTTCCTAATCAGACTTATCTCTCTATCGCTCCTTACCTCAGAGGATTTTTTCCTTCTTTGTGTTTTTCTGGGAATGTGTTTGTTCTGGAGGAAACAAAGCGAACCATGGCCCTAAACCTGCGGGTAAATGTGTGTAATTCAGTGAGCCCAGCACATGCTGGTGGGTCTCTGGTGGAGTGGATCCATCCCCGGATGGGAGTGGATCTGTTTTCCTCACCTGCCTCCCCGTGCAGCTGGGCAGCAGCTCCTGGCACTCTTTCACTGACTCCAGCCCCGTCTGGAGCAGTGCAGGGGGCTGGGTGCCTCTCAGCTCGGGCTGTGTGGTGTCCCTGGGTGCTGGCAGGAGGTGGCTGCTCTGACTGGAGCCACAGCAAGGGCTGGTCGTGCCTGAGGGCATTGTTTCTTCCACAAGCAGGGTGCTGGGGAGGGCAGCTGGGCATCTGCACGTTCCAGCCCTTGGCACAGCCTCTGTGGAGACTTCAGAGTCCAGCCCAGCCCAGCGTGGTGCCAGCTGCGTTCCTCTGAAGGTCTGTGTTGGCACGGGGCAGGGCAGGGAGTGCTCCATCCGTCCTTTCTCTGCTTCACTTTGTGCAAAGACAACACATTTTCCTCCTGTCTTGATTTTATCTTTCCTGCATACTGTCTCTATCCCACTCCTCTGTGCTTCCTCGCTTTCTGCCATTCCCATTTCTACTTGCTTCTTCCTTTCCCTTTTTTCTTTTCCAGTATTCATATTGCCCCCGAGTGCAGCCGTGCAGCTACAGGAGAAATCCCCAAACAATCTGCCAGCCCTTTGAAGAGGGGTTGTGTTCTTCTATGTCAGCTTAATTACTGTGGCCCACTGAGGACGCCAAGGCCTTCTGGGAGGGGAGAGCAGAGGCAGCTCTGAGCGTTGGATTCAGGCTGGGACTGTGCCCGGGGCACTGCGGGGCTCCCGTGGGACACTGCCTGTCACCTGCCCTCTTGTCACCCTGTCTGTGCCTCCAGCATCTGAGTCTGTTGTATTTATTACGGGTCGGTCCTTACAGACCCGTCCCTCAAGTGCTGAGCTCCTCACCTGTGATGTGGAAAAGTGCTGAGCAGAGTGCTCAGAAATAAGCACTTTATTTAGTCACTGAGCTGGGTCAGGGCTGGCCGTGCCTGGTGGGAGCAGGCCTGCACTGCACCACACAGAGGGTAAATCAAATTACAGAGTCCCTGGGGACAAATCCTGCTGACTGCCCTCCCTGCTGGCTTCTCTCCCTGAACCTGTAGATTCCGCTTTTCCCATACCCCAGGTCCTGCTTCTGCCTCTCTTACCTGGTCACCGCCAATATCGACAAACTGAACTGCCCAGAGCATGAGCTTTGCAAGAAAATCTGTGTTTTTCATGGCTGAACACCTTTCCTGTCTAAACACTGTGATTTCCTGGAAACAGCATCAAGCTGTTGTTAATGGGCCTGATCCCATGAGCTCACCTCATTCCCACTTTCCCTGGCAAGTGAATATATTCATATAAAATATAGTAAATATAAAATAACATACAACATTTATTATACAAAATGAATATATCCATTTATATGAATTATTATATACATATTCATATATTCATTTGACTTTCACAGTCTGCCAGCACGTGTCTTCTTATGAGGACTTGCTTTAGCAATGGAGAGAGGCAATGGAAGGGATATACAGGACTTGGGCCAGGCTTATCTTATTCCCCATCCCAATCAGGCTAAGCCAGAGCATCACCTCTGGAACCAGAACCCTTCTGCAGCCTCACAAGGAGCCCTGCAGCTCTGGTGACACTGAGCTGGAACCTCGGTTGTTTTTTAAGGACGGTGTTTTGGGGTGGCCTGTGGATGCTGTGTGCATCAGCCCAGCGTGTTTCTGGAGCAGACAGGGTCACATCAGCGCCGTGCTTTTTACAGAAATAGCTCCCAGATGTAACCATTGTGTCACAGCACATTTATGAAATTTGGCAGAGTTGCAGGACGTGTGGGGTTTGTGTGCGTGAGGGTAAATCTGTGCTCCAGCCTCCTCTCTGACCTGCCGATGAGGTTTGTCCCAGCCTCTTGGGCTGTGTGTCCTTGCCTAGTTTGGGACCACAATAAACAGCCCTGGATGGTGATAAGACAATGCCAGGGCTTGAACTCCAGGCTGGAGTTTTCCTCTGCTGGCCAAGATGGACATGGAAGCAGAGTCAAGGCATTTCCAATCTCCAGTGAAAAATGAAAATGGAATTACTTCCCTTCTATTTGACTTTTTTTTCATGGCTTTTTAGTGCTCTTAAATGGCGTCAGAAAAATCCAAGCAGGAGTGAAAGCAAGACTGGTAAATGCTTTCATTCCTTCATCTGATGGACACCAAACATCTCCCATTGCCTGTTTCTGTTATACTGTAATTAATGGTTTGATGCATCTGTGAAAGTGGGAAAAAATAATCCTAACACTGTGCAAGGAGCTTTCTTTGCAAAACAAAAGGCCACAGAAGAAAGTGGGCATCTCGGGTTTGTTCCTGCTCCTGCACCTCGCCAGCCATCGAGTTATATGGGGAGTGATGATGAGTGCCACGTCGGGGTTCAGTTCCATCCCGTGTCAGAGGAGGCAGCCTTTCAGGGGCTTTGGTCATAAAACTGCAGTAAGAAAGGTTTTTCTCCTAATGGGAGTAAAGAAACCCCCTGGCAGAGTCTTGGGAGGTGGTTTCAGTGGGGGTCCCTGGAGCCCTCTCCTGGGGTTCCCACCTCACCAGCTCCCACTCCAGTGTGACAGGACAGGCAAAGGCCAGAGCTGGTGGGGACAATGTATGTGCCAGAGCTGTGCCACCAGCCAGGGTCACTGAGCTGGAGCAGGACGGTCCCGTGGCTCCTTCTGGGGCTCTGGCTGCTTGCGTTGTGCCTCACAGGCTGTGTGGGACAGCAGAGGCCAGGCTGTGCCACTGCAAACCCAGGAGATGCTGGTCCCCACGTCTCGCCTTGCTGTAGAAGGAACAGATGTAACCTATTTGTTGGATGTCTGAAGGGCATTAGGAAAAGGTCAGTGGTTAGAATACGGATGACGTGCTCCAAAAGTGCCTTAAAATAGCACAGTTCATTAAACTCTGAGGAGCAGAGTCTTCACAGTTAAGGGGGGAATTGCCTTTATAATCTCCTTTGTGGCTGGTTTTGTGTGGAGGAATTTAGAATAGTTTCATATGGTTTTGTGTAGGGTTTTTTTGGCCTTGTTATGAAATATTCATACTGCAGTTAAGAGAACTGAATCAGGACTTGCAGTCTGCTCCTGTGACTGACATGTATCCCCATGCCCTGCCTATATTCCTGTTTTTTCCAATACACATGCAATGGTGGAGCAAACACCATCAGTGACAAGCATGTTCCCTGTCGTTGGGAAGCCATCCTTGCTAAGAACAGATTGCCTTCAACAATTTGTCTTCAACAGATTGTCCTCATCCTCCTGAAGGAGGAGTGGATTTGCTTCTCCAACTCCAGATTGGAAACTCTGCCCCTGAGCCATGAAAGCAATGGCAGAAAACAGCTCCCTGTGTCCTTCTGGAAATAGAAGAGGGTTATAGACCAAGCCAATCAAACAAACGAGGCAGTGGTTTAATGAGAGTGGCCCAGGGAAGCAGCCAAGGGACTGTGCCTCAGGAATGCTGTTTGCTGGGCACCCATCCCCTGCTGCCAGAGCGGGCAGGGGCCCCTCTCAGAGGGTGTGGGCACCCAAAGGATGAAAAGAACTCATCCAGTCTCCTCCAGCACCATCAACATGGCTAGCAAATCCATGGCCAACCATTTCCTTTGGCCACGCTGGAGCTCTGGTGCTCCAGGCACCCACCTGCCCCGAAGGAGCCCTGAGCAGCCCCATGGGAGCCACTGCAGGAGGTGTCATCCTCCTGTCCCTGAAACACACAGGAGTGGGATGGAAACTCCCTCACCCGGCATTGTCTGGATGTCAGGGCTGTTCCTAATTCTTCCTGGAGGCTGCCACGAATGGCTTTGCTGTGGGAGGGGCTGGCCAGTGGTCACGCTGAGGGTCCGAGGAGGCCGGGGGCTGCTCAGTGCCTTTGCTGTACCAGCAGGTGGTTCTGGAGCCTCCTGGCTGGGTGAACATCACCCCAAAACAGGGCAGCTCTGGAGCTCCTTGCTCTGAGTTCCATCAGAGTGCCACCAGCAACGGGTTTGAAAGGGGCATGAAGGGCTTTACCCTCACTCCTCATGCTGCTGAGCCCCCTGGAATACTGGAAGCGCAGAATTCCTGCTCTGTTTGCTCCCTTCCTCAGCGACAGCCAGCTCAGCTCTCGGTGGCCAGGAGTGCGTGGAGCTGCGGGATGAGTCAGTGTCCCGCGGGGAGGGAGCCTGCCGGCTCCTGACTCACCGGGCACATCTCGAACGCTGCGGAGAGCCAGGTGGGGCTCCTGCGGGAGGGGCGGCCCCGCTGCCGCTGTCCCTGTGCTGTGCTGTCCCCGTGCCGTGCTGTCCTCACGCTGTCCCGTCCCTGTGCTGTGCTATCCCTGTGCCGTGCTGTCCCCGTGCCGTGCCGTGTTGTCCCCATGCTGTCCCGTCCCTGTGCTGTGCTGTCCCCGTGCCGTGCTGTCCCCATGCTGTCCCGTCCCTGTGCCGTGCTGTCCCTGTGCCGTGCTGTCCCCATGCTGTGCTGTCCCCGTCCCGTGCTGTCCCCGTGCCGTGCTGTCCCCATGCTGTCCCGTCCCTGTCCTGTGCTGTCCCCGTACCCGCGCGGACCTGGC
>VXAX01003304.1:18361-29173 GCA_013399835.1 Leptocoma aspasia | reverse complement strand
GGCCCCGGCTGCCCAGCCCGAGCCCAGAGCCCCAGCACGAGCAGGAGGAGGAGGAGGAGGAGGAGGAGGAGGAGGGAGGGCCCTGCTCTCACCTGGATACTGTTGCTTGGGAAACCACTCCCTCCTCTTCTGCTTCTTCCATAGGGTGGTTCTGCCTTCCAGAAGGCAGATGGAGCAGCCCCAGAGACAGCACAGGTACAAGAGAAAGCACGGGGAAGGGGTGGGAATATTCCTGAATGTTTTGTGAGAGCAAGTACAATAAAAATATTTGTGTTCTCACGTGCAACATCCAGGGAAACAGATTTGTAATGGTGTGGGGGCGTGCTCCAGGCTGCAGTCTGCTCCAGGCCAGAGTCTGCTGGGCTCTGAAGGTGAAATTCTGACCCCACAGCTCTCAGGGTCTGAGATTTAACTGTGATGTGAGTCCCCAAGGAAAAAATTCGACATTTCAGTCGAATTTTCTTTGCCTTTTCCTGGGAGATCCCCCTCTGGTCACCAGAGCATTAGGTCTGGTTTTTTCCAGTGATCAGATTTTCAGGTGGGGTGAGGGATAGTTCATCGTGGAAACCTTTGGGTCCTGCAGGTCACTCTTCAGCTGGCAGCACGACCTTCCCTTTGAAGTTGCTCCCTGGTCACAAGAACTGGCACTTTTTGATATTCCTAAACTATGACGTTAATCATTTGCTATTTCTGTTCACTCTGTCAGAAACATTTGGTAAAGCCATTTTATTTCTCTTCCCTTCCCCAGGCTGCTTTCCAGGCACTCACAACCCCCTCCCCTGGACTGGGATTCTCCTCTCTGCCCTCCGAGGCTCTGTGCTGTGGGATGCATGGCAGTGAGCAGAGTGAACAACCAACATCTTCACGAGCTTCTCTTCTTCATTCTGCGAAAAAACACCGGGTTTTAAATGGCAAGGCTGTGCCACAGAGAAGAGCTGGGATGGCAGCACCTCTGCCAGGCTCTCAGGGACAGAGCTGGGGAAATGGGTGTCCAACACCAGTGTCCCCATCCACTGCTAACGTCACTTCGATCTGACAGAGAGAGAAACATCTCTCTGAGCTAAAGATCTTCCACCCCAATCTCCAGGACACTTAATTACCATGCAGCCAGTACATTTCATGGTGCCATTACAAATAATTTAGCTACAACGATATGGCAGTTTAATTTGCCTTATTTATCTCAATCATTTTGCATGAGGGAGATAAATGCCTCAGCAGGATTTCACGTGGACGCTCCATCTCCTTTAATGTGGCTTCAGGTAAAGGCTGCACAATACATCCCTGCACAAAAATTAATCTTGCAGGCAATTGGCCTGAACTAAAACACCCAGAGCAGGTAACAGAACTTTGTCTCATGGCTCTGAGCTGAGCCAGGGTTCTGCCGCGAGCTGGTTTAGAGGTATCTCACCTTGGAGCTCAGGAGGGGGGAAAGGCAACACAGATCCCCCCTCAGCCATGTCCACGGCGTCCTGCTGAGCACGTACTTTGCTGCTTCTTTCTTTTTTTAGTTTGGAAATGTCAGCACTTTCCGTTCCCATGGGAACCCTGCCTTTTCCCTTGGCACGTTGTTGCTCTGAGAGCTGCCGGGACTGGCGGGGCTGTGGTGGGGCTGGCAGTGTGTGCCAGCCTTTCCTGGCCCCCGGCCAGCACAGGGGGACGGTCCCCAGCCCTTCCCCGGGGGTCCTGCCCCTCCAGACCCGCGAGTGGAGCTGAACCCAGCAGCTCTGGGCTCCCAGGAACAGCCTCAGCCACGGCGACAAGGGGGCAGAGGCTGGTGGTAAAAACTCTTATGGGCCTGATTGTAATCTCTTAGTTATTAGAACAATTATTATAATTATTCTAATTCTCTATAGCCATGTGGGGTCGGGCTCTGCTCACAGGGAGCAAGGGACAAGAGGGAATGGCCTCAGGGTGAGCCAGAGGAGGGTCAGGTTGGACATCAGGAGGAATTTCTTCACAGAGGGGGTGGCCAGGCATTGGCAGGGGCTGCCCAGGGAAGTTTGGAGTGCCCATCCCTGGAGGTGTCCAAGGAAGGGCTGGATGTGGCACTCAGAGCTCTGGGCTGGGGACAAGGTGGGGATCAGGCACAGCTGGGACTCCATGGGCTGGGAAGGATTTTCCAGCCTCAGGGATTCTGGGGTTTTACAAAGCACCCAGTGAGCTCATGGGAGAGCAGGGGATCTCCCCAGTGTGGAGGGAGCCTGGCAGAAACACAAGCACTGTGCTGATGGTGAAACTCACATTCTTGGTGTAAAAACCTGATTTTGCCACTGTTACAAATCTCCAGGTTAGAGGGGAGGCATTTGCTTCTGAAACCGTTTGTGATGTGACAAAGCAGCAGCAGCAGCAGCAGGTGTGCTTGGGCAGCTGGCACTCCCGAGGGCACACTCTGGAACAGATGGGGTTAATTCAGTTCCCAAACACGCCGAGTTCACTGGGTTGAGGGGTGCCACAACCGTTACCTTCATTGCTCAGTCTTCAAATGCTGCTGCTTAAAAAAGCTCCTTTCAGAGCAGTGGGACGTGTGAAACAATCGGAGCTGCTGACAGGTACCATGGCAATGGCTGTGCCAGGAGCTGCTCTGCCATCCTGAGCTAATTCCCACTCCATATTTATGAGTATTCCCACTCCTGAAGGATGCTGACAGCTCTTCCCTGGATTGCTGATGTCTCGGGCCAGGGGCTGTGCCCTCTTTGTGCTGGGCCGGGGGAATGTGGCCACAGCTCTGTGCGTGCCTGGTGGGCAGGTCAGGGGTGGTGGGAGCTGAGAAGTGACCCTGAGGTCAGGGTCCCACCCGGGGTGTTCTGAGGCTGCGCTCCCACCCTGCTGCTCCCAGCTGCCTTCGTGTCCCTGCCAGAACCAAGCCTTGTCCCCCCGCCCCCAGCAGGGCTGTGCCATCCCTGGTGCCATCCCTGGTGCCCCCAGCCCCATCCCAGCAGGGCTGTGCCATCCCTGGTGCCATCCCTGGTGCCCTCCAGCCCCATCCCAGCAGGGCTGTGCCACACCTGGTGCCATCCCTGGTGCCCCCAGCCCCATCCCAGCAGGGCTGTGCCATCCCTGGTGCCATCCCTGGTGCCCCCCGCGCCACCCCCAGCCCCATCCCAGCAGCCTGGTGCCATCCCTGGTGCCATCCCTGGTGCCCCCAGCCCCATCCCAGCAGGGCTGTGCCACAGCAGGGGCTGCTCCCCCCCTCCCCCACTGTTCCAAGCTCTGGAAGCCAGGATTTCAGAGCAGGAAGGTTAATTGCTATTTGCTTTCCAAGCCTTTATCTCGTTTTTACCTCCTCTCACTTTCATCTTCCCTCTCTGCTTTCTGAAGAACCACTTTTAGAGATCTGTTGCCAGGCTCCAGACCAGCTGCAGGTTTAGGGCCAGGGAGAATTAGCAGAGGAGGCTCATCTCCAGGCTGTGGTGGTCCACGGGCAGGATCCTGTGCTCCTGAGAGACACATTTTGTAGGAACAGGACTTAGGGGTGTGGGGAGTCACCAGTCCCAGCTCCCTAGCGTGACCTGGCCCTGTGAGCCCCGAGTGCTTCCTCTCTCATCTTCTCTGTTGGCACCATCTCTGCCTTTCTGTGTGAAATAAAAGCATCTTTAACCATCAGGTGGTTTCCTTACCATAAAGATATTTACACACTTCAATAAAGGCAGCTCTCAGCATTCCATGAAGTTAAGCAGATGGAGCTCCTGGGGTGTTTTTGCAGCCTCTCAGGGATTTTACTCATTCTCTCTGCACTTGCTGCACATCTCTGTTAAGCACTCAAACACCAAACCTGAATGCAGATCTCCAGGGTAAGTCTAAACACTGGGTAATTGAATTTTCCATGGACAAATTCACTGCCCTGCTCTGCTGGCTGCTGACTTTGTTTGCCAGGGAGCACCCTGGATGCTCCCAGTGCGTTGTTTTTGCCCCCATGCTCTCCCAGGGCTTTCTAGGAGCAATCTCCAGCATCCTCAGCATGGCCCAGTGCCTGGGCATGGCCAGGGTCTTGCACTCACATCTCCAGTTTTATTCCCAGTTCATTGAAGCCTCTCTGCTTGGATGAGTGGAGTGTTTGGGAGCACTGTGTGCCTCAGCTGCTCTTCCTTGTTAGTGACTCTCCTGCCAGGCTCTTAATCACCCATATGTTTTATCAGCAGTGATCTTGCATTTGCTAACAATCTGCAGATTAGAAAAAAATTATCCCCAGTCCCTGGCGAGCCCCTGCACAGGCTGGGTGTGCTGATGGTGCTGTGCCACTGGCATGGCACAGCCCTGCCAGCTGCCAGTGCCACCCCACCTCAGCCTTGGGCTGATCTCGTCCTGACAGCCCCGTGTTGGGGCACATCTGCACCACAAACTGCCAGAGGGCAGGGAGAAGTGGGATACTGGGATGAGATTCCTCCCTGGGAGGGTGGGCAGGCCCTGGCACAGGGTGCCCAGAGCAGCTGTGGCTGCCCCTGGATCCCTGGCAGTGCCCAAGGCCAGGCTGGACAGGGCTTGGAGCAGCCTGGGACAGTGGAAGTGTCCCTGCCATGGCAGGGGTGGCACTGGATGGGATTTAAGGTCCCTTCCAGGCTAAACTATTCTGAGCTTCCTTGATTCTATGAATTTCACTGACCTGTGATCTTATCAAGGAGTGGAAGCACATTTATTTGACAGGATCCACTATCTATAAAACTGTATTAGCAACAGCTGTATTTTTGTCCCTTAACTCTCTCTCAGTTTTTCCATTACTTTTCCTGTCTGGAAATCCGCCAGTCTGCTTGATTTTCACTGCAAAATCAGCACTTTCTTTCTGATTTCCCCCACATTAAAGGTGTATTCAAAATCAACAGCACCGGGTCAGCTCCCTCTTTTGAGATTCTGGTGTTCCTCATTGTGACTATTTTACATCCATGGCTTTTTCCATCAGTTTTCTTCTCTCTCTGTTTTCTCCCCAGTCTCTTTGTTCCTAGTTCAGCTCACTAGAAACAAGAACTGTGTAAAACTCTGACCTCTGTTAATGAACTTGGCCGTTTGATACCCGTGTTTGTTGGTGGGTTTAAAGGGGCTGCTTTCCCTCCAGTTAATACAATTTCTTTCCTAAATGTGCTTCCACCAGGGTGTTTTTAGTTACAGGATCTCTCGCAGTTCTTCCGCACATCCCTATTTTTTAATTTCTTGTCTGCAGCTTGGCAGAGGCTCCGGCTCCCAGACAGCTCTCAGGAATCCACAGGGATGAGAGGATTTCATATTGACTCTAAATAAAGGGTAGTGCTGCACAGAAGAAAAAACGTATCCAAACAAAGCAGAAGCCCAGTTCCCAGGGTTTCCTATGAGGAAGGGAAGGTTTAATTTGTTACCCCACGCCTGAGGTCAGCCCTGCTGCAGCACCACAGCTTTCACTCCTCCTCCTCTCCCACCAAGAGAACCCTTTGGAACGCCTCTTTTCCCTTACCCTGTAAAAAAGCACCTGTTTGGAGCAGAAAAGGCTGTTTCCTGGGTGACAAGTGGCCATCATCTCCGTGCTGGCTTTCCAGGCTCTTGTCCACAGATCAGTCTGAGGTGACTGGGGCAGACTGGGAGCCCTGGACTGGTGCCTGATGGCCTCGTTGGGCTCACAGGAACGTGGCTCCATGGGCCATGTGTTCCCAAAAGGGCAGAGGGACGAGGAGCTTTGAGTGACACCCAAGGTGAGTGTCTCAGTGTCCCTCTGCCCTGCCAGCACAGCCCTCACCTCCTCCCACCCAAAATGTGCAGTGAATGCTCATCCCTCCCAAACGGAGGCACTCCCTGCTGGCAGCCCCTGATGTGTCTGCAAATGCCCAAATTATTGTCTTTGCTGTTCTCTTGTGGCTACGATTGCCCAAAGTCTGGGTACAGAATGAAGATAATAGAGCAGTAAATATCCAACCCAGGCACTGGAGTTGTAGCTGTAGCAGCATCCCGGGAGTCCACTTGCTCAGGCAACAGGGTTCCGCAAGACATATTTTGAAGAAAGTAATTTTAAACATATTTAAGAGAAAAATAAAAGCAAGTTCAGGAAAGGCCCATTGCTGGAACACTTCCCAGGCATTTTCTGTGGTGCCCGAGCACGGGGGTTTGGGATGTCTGAGCGTGACAGGCCTCCCCCCTCAAACACAGCTTGGACATCCCTCACATCCGAGCTATGAGGCTTTCCTGGGGTGAAATGGGTGCCCGGTGCTCCGGCAGGTCGGTGGGGCAGTGCTGTCCCCAGCAGAGCCTGTCCCCGTGCTGTCCCCGTGCTGTCCCCGGAGCGGGCAGGGCACTTTGGGCTCCGCGGGCCGGGAGCGTGCCAGGGAGGAATTGTCATCCCTGTCCATCAGCGGAGCCATCGCCTGCAGCGGCACCCGGGGCTGGGGACAGCGGCCACCCCCCGTGCCATCGGGGTTTGCCAGTGCACCGCGAGAGCTTCCAGCCCTGCTCAGTGCCAGAGCCACAGAAATCCTCCTGAGCCAGGGGTCTGGGGACACCGGCGCTCCCGCCTGGCCCTGCCCGGCACAGGGCAGCTCCCCGTGTGTGCCGGGGACCCGGGAGATGCCAGGAGCAGTTTAGGTTAAATCCAAACTAAATCCAAGGCTTGTCAAAGCTTCTGCTGTGGTGGGGAGCAGCTGGAGCAGGGCTGGGCTCTGCTGTGAGCGGGGTCAGGTCCCTCGGGGCAGACCTTCCTCAGGGACAGAGGTGTTCCAGGAGCCTTCCAAGGGCTTGGACCTTGCTGTCCCCTCACACAGCTGGGGAGCAAGCTCGAATGAACTCCAGAGGATGAGCCATAGTTTTTTTTTTCTGTGGGAAATCTGCCAGCTCAGCTGCACTCCGTGTGCCCACCCCTGCTAGTTGCTGTCGCTTGTGGCCACCTTCCCCTGCAGTGAAATGCCACCTGGATTCCTGCAGTGCCTGCGGCCTCCCACCACCCTCCCACTCGTTTGGGCCTGTTTGGATGCTGGCTTTAGCTGGCAGGGCTTTTCTGCTGCCTTCTGATGCCCACTGATGCCCAGGGAGGCGGCAGGACAGGAGCCCTGCACACACACGAGTTCCCATGGGCATTTAAAGGATGGGGCTTCAGCAGAGCTGGACAAACCTGGGGGCCCAGATCTTGTAGGATTAGGTGCCCAAGTCCTTCGAGCATCCTTCAGGCATCAATGTAAATGAAGTCTTTACTCACAGTTAGATTCCTGCACACACATCAGGGACAGCATTAGCAAATCCGAGCCCTCACGCCTGAAAATCAGGAGCCAGGGGTGCAAAGCCTGGGGTGGAGAGTGAAAACCCCAGGGCTGCTTTTCCTGCTGTCTTATCTGTGACCCCCACTGAGCACCCTCTGGGCCATCTGCCTCTCACATTTTCCAGCCTGCTCTGATAATCAGCAGAGAGATTTTTTTTTTCTTTTACAGAAAGAAAAAAAAAAATCTCTTTTTTTCTTTTACAGAGTCTGTGATTACTTTTCATGAAGAGCAGGAAGTGGGACTTTCAGGAAAATACCACTAAATATCACGAGAATCATGAAGGAAACAAGTGCTGGCTGTGGTGCTCTGTCATGGGTCGTGGCAGAGCTTCCCTGGCTGTGCTGGGGACACACGACCCCAGTAATGAGTTTTCATGACCCCCCAGCCCACAGCAGAGTCCCCAGAGGCAGAGATACACAGAGATACCCTCCTCTCTGCCTGTTACAACATTTACAGAAACAGTCTGTAAATAGAATTATGGGAGTGTTTTAAATGGATTTCTGAGCTGGATTCAGAACTATTCCCTAGTTGCATTCCCTAAATATAAACCAAAGCTTATCTTGCTGGCACAAAACTGCCGAGAGCATCTTTCAGCGTTACCTCTGTGAGCACCCGAGGAGGCTGGAAGTTGGATTTGCACTTTTTAGGGACTGCTGAGGTACAACTGCATCTCAGGGAGGGACTCAGGGAGAGGAGGAGACCCATCCAAGCAGGCACAGGCATGGAGCCTCCAAAGGGGAGACTGTGCCCAGAGCACACGGAGCAAAGCTTGTCCTGGCACACCTGACCAGCACAAAGCTTGTCCTGGCACACCTGACCAGCACAAAGCTTGTCCTGGCACACCTGACCAGCTCTGCCAGCAGGGAAAGGGGATGGGTCCAAGGTTTGCTGGGAAGTGCTGACCTGAACAGTAACACAGTCAGGCCTAAGTGTCTCTGCTGTGTTTCAGAGTAAAAACAGACAATTACGGGTCTTAGTCTGGAGTTATTTGGTGCAATAATGGAGTCATAGAATCCTGTGATGGTTTGGGTTGGAAGGGGCCTTAAGGCTCATCCAGTGCCACCCCTGCCATAGCAAGGACACCTTCCACCATCCCAGGCTGTTCCAAGCCCTGTCCAGCCTGGCCTTGGGCACTGCCAGGGATCCAGGGGCAGCCACAGCTGCTCTGTGCCAGGGCCTGCCCACCCTGCCAGAGAACAATTCCTAATTCCCAATATCCCATCCATCCCTGCCCTCTGGCAGTGGGTGCCATTCCCTGTGTCCTGTCCCTGCAGGCCCTGAGCTTTGCCCCTGCTCCTTGCTGGGCTCTCCCCAGCCCCTTCCCCATCCCGAGAGCCTCTGTGATCCCTGCAGCTCCAGGGCAGTGCAGAGGTGCCTGTGGTCAGCTCCTCTGACCCACCCAGCAGCACAGGCTCTATAATTACTCCCTGGAATATCTGCCTCAAGCCAGAAGTTGTGTGCTGGAACTGAAGGAGCCTCTGTCTAATGAGCCTGTCCCTGGATGTCAGCAGTAATTAATGTGCATCGCCCTGCAGGTTCCCACCTCCTCTTAATAGGCTGAAATTTTATCCTCTGGTTATAATTGCAAATTATGGTTAAAATTTTACATGCCTGGCAGTTGGGAAGCTGGATGCTGCAGCTTATTCCCCTGTGGGCACACGTGGGGATGTTGCTGAGATGGTTCCAGCCCATCCTTTCACTCCTGGCCCTCTTACACTTGACTTCCATCCTCATCACCCTCTTCTCCTCTCATCCCCCTTCTCTTTCTCTCTCACTTTGTCTCCTCCTTCCCTTGCCTCCTTTTCTGTGTCTGAGGGGCAGCATCTGACCCTAAATGACTGCAACTTATTGACCTCACTTGGCTGGAGGAGACAGCTCAGCTGCTGCTCCAAAGGTTCCCCGTGGCCATCAGTGCCCAGCTGAGGGTGAAGGATGCACAAACCCTGGCTGGAGGGCTCCCACACTCCCCAGACACGAGCTGATGGCAGAACACTCCTGCTGCTGCCCCCCCTGGAAAGATCTCCTGTCTGGAACCAGCCTGCAGTGCTAAAACTGGCCCGGGGCCAGTGCTGAGTGCCTCGACCGTTGCCATAGTGTTATAATTATTCATTATTGTAGGAAAATATTGCACAAAGAGGCCACAGACATTTATTCCAGGGCAGGTAGATGGGGAGGAGCTCAGGGGCTGGTTGCAATAGCCAGGTGAGCCTCTCTCGAGAAGAGGTTCACTCTTCTTTTCCAAACCTTTCCATCAAAAAAAAAAAAAAAGTAATTAAGGAATAAGAGAGAATCTGGGCTTTGTTCCTGCCGGTTCTCAGTGCACAGGAAGCTGAGAGCAAACGTGAGGTGGTGAATGATGGGTGAGGCAGCCTGGAGAGCTGCCCAGGGATGAATCCAGCTGCTTTGGAAGGCTGATGGCAATGCTGACAGCACTGTTGACCACTTGAATTACAGGCAAGCCCCGAGAGCTGCGCCCCACTCTGACATCTCATCCAGCCAGCGCTGGCCCGTGTCAGAGCTCAGAGCTGAGAGCAGTGGGTTTATATAATTGCAGATGCAGGTACCTGCTGAAAGGCAGAGCAGGGCTGACAGCCCCAGGAAATCCCAATGTGTCCAAACAGAGCAGGCTGCACTCAAACAAGGAGTGCCCCCGGGGGCAGAGGGCTGTGCTTGGGTCATTTCAGCACAAAAAGTAGTTATTGCCCACAACATTTGCATAATTTAAAGAGGGAGGGCCATCCTTCAGCCCTGTGGCTGCTGGCAGGGGTCTCCAGCCAGGCCCCTCACCCCTGGGCCCTGCCCCAGCCTTACCTGGGCAGCACCACGTGTTGCTCTCCACACCTCCAACAGACCTGCTCTGCTCTCAAAGCCCCAGCTACCCGTGGGTGACATGTTGTAATGGATGGTAAATGCATGGATTATGTACAGAATAGATCATGAATGATATTTTCTATTGAAAGCATAGAATCACAGAATCCTGGAATGGTTTGGCTTGGAAGGGACCTTAAATCTCATCTCATCCCACCCCCTGCCATGGGCGGGGACACCTTCCATTGTCCCAGGTTGCTCCAAGCCCTGTCCAGGAGCTGGAACATTTCAAGGGATCCGGCAGCCACAACTTCTCTGGGCTGTGTCTTTGTGAAATTTAACCTGCTGGAAAACAAATACAGCTAAGAATTCACTTTACCTTTGGAAAGATGCATTTTGAATTTTTTAGCTCAAAACTGCAAGTGACAGAGAATCCAAATCGGGAGAATTTGTAGGATTTACAGTATAAATTATTAAAAGGGAAAGAAAAAGACATTACTCATGAAAAGTGCATTCTTGTCGATCAAAGCTGCAAACAGAGAGTACTTTTATAAAGGCATCTGCCAGCCTTTGATACGCTCTGTGGAAACCTTGTCAGGTATTTTGAGAGTGGAACGTGGAGCTGTCGGGCTGCAGAGCTGTTCCCTGTTTCGAGGACAGTCAGAGGCAGCAGAGGGGGGTGAACTCAGCCGAGGGGTTCCTGTGCTGCCTCAGCCAGCAGCTTCAGGGAAAAAATGCAGAAAACTGGAACCTCAACAAAAGCCTTCCCTGGGTGGAGGAACAAAGTTGCAGCGGGGCC
>VXAX01003304.1:2093-14051 GCA_013399835.1 Leptocoma aspasia | reverse complement strand
CGGCGGGGACGGGCGCGCGTCCGCCGCCCCCGTGCCGGGAGGGACCGGCACCGGCACCGGGACCCATGGTCGTGGCCGTCGCCCCTCAGCCGGTGTCCCTGTGCTGCCAGGGCTGCGAGGGACATCGCTCAGCGCGCAGATGTCGTGGGATGTGTCGTATTGCTGAAAACTAGGGAAACGCGCTCCCGGGCTCCGCTGGAGCGAGTCCGGTACCGGGACCGTGTGACCCGGGGCTGAGAGAAGCATCCCTGGCTCCGGCTGCTCCTGCGCTTCATTCCTGCCGTCAGCATCATCCTTGCAAGGGAGCTCACGAAAACCTGTGCGGAGCCGCACGCGCGGGGATTGCTGCTGGAGGCGGCTGGCCCCAGCCCAGCCCGTGGGCGATGGAAAATTCGGGGCAGAGTTTTGAGTAAAGGTGACTCAACACGTCAATAGCAACGGCTCCCACCGCCCAGCCTCGGGGGCCCCCACTTCTGCCTTCCCCGTGATGCCAAGGAGGGGTGAACATCCTTTCATTTACAGGCACAAACCTGCTTTCGGTGATAATGCCAAAGGACGGTTACCAAGGGTGCTGCGGGCTACGGGAGGCACCGTCATTTTGGCTTAAACAGTCTAGAATCGATAAATAGGGTGATTTGTGCAAATACCACTGAAGAATGGCGGTAACGCTGCCGGTCCCCGCTCACCTCCCCCACCGGGGGTTGTAAAGTGTGACCCAGTAAACAGCTCGAGCAGCAGCCCAGTTTATTTTGCATAAGCCAAACTAATTCGTCTCTCAGAGGTTGTTTTTAATACTAATTAAATGGGAAACTGTAGTTTGGGAGAGAAAGTGTGGGCAGAGCAGTTCAGAAAAATCTGGATTTTCTGCCCTTAAGACAATTTGACAAGGTGTCGTCATTTTGCATGTCAGTTTTTTTAAAGAGAAAATATTACTGGGTCCCATATTCCGGCTGATATTTTATGTGCAGCATAGTAAACAGGGATCCCTGGTATTTAGCATGCGCGACCCGAGGGATGAAGAATTTGCTCCTGCTACCCTGGCGAGCAAGGTTACCCCACTTAAATGTTTGCTCTCGCTCGCTTTCATGCTGCCTTATAAGCCAAGTATTTATAGTCCGTGCGAAATTAGGGAGAACATAGCAGGAATGTGTAATGTCTCGCAAGTGAGGAAGCCGGCACCGCGCAGGCTGCGAGCGCTGAATGAGTTTTGAAGGTCATTCCCTCACGAGCACAGAGATTTCACATCTTGCCGAGACCCACGGTGTCTCCTCGCCCAGGCTGGTTCTGCGCCTGTTGGATGTGATTTGTGTGTCTCTGGTTTTGCTGGAATCTGGAGGGCCGGGCCGAGCAGCAGCCGTGGCTCTCACGCCGGGGGTCGGGGCGCACGGCCGGCAGCGGAGCCGGGGCTGGAAGTTTGTGCCCGTGGCTCTGCTGCTGTGCCCGTGTGTCCTCCCTGGCAGCAGGCATGAGGATGGGCTCCGTGCCCTCCCTGGAGCGTGGCCTGTCTGACGGGGCATCTGGCCTCACTGCTGGGGAGGAGGAAGCAGCGCTGGAGGCAGAGCTGATTTTTAAGAAGGTTTATTTACATTTCAGATAATGGCATCGGTTAAATCTGTCATGAAATGAACCTCTGGCTGTGCTTGATGAAGGTGTGTGAGTGGGGGTTTGGTGCTGCCGGATAACACCTGAGCATTCTGCTTCTAAATAAAGCCTTTTTTTATTTTATTTTCCAAGGTTTGCTTTGCTCATATTCCCATGCTGAACGAGCAGTTCATTGTCTGAGCTGGGATGAATCCTTCCTCCTTTTTTTCCCGAATTTTCACTCCTGAACAGCCCATCCAAGCAGGCAGAGGAGCCTGGAGGACTCATCACTGGGGCCCCCCAGATGCTGTTGGGGGACAGAAGTGCCACGGGCACAGGGAGTGGGGTACAGTGGGCCGGGGCAGCGGGGTTGGCACCTCCATGAACCTTTTGTCATGAGGTTTTTTTGTGAACTCCAGTATTTGCAGGTTTGGGGAAGATGTTGTCCCAGCATCTGTGCGGGTCAGTCGGTGTCTGCCAGCGAGCAGGGCTGGGCCCTCAGCCCTGCCAGCACTCGGGGACACACAGCAGCTGCCTGGACAGGAAAATGTTGGGATCTTGGCTGGGAAAAGCTGATGTTTAACAGTGTCACAGGCCATAGAGGCACCTCTTTGGGCAGTAAAGGTGGTGGTTTGTGTGTGGGGTCCATCAGGTGTGAGAAGGCAGCAGTGCCACCCCTGCCCCATCCCTTGGCATGTGCTGGCTGCCACCTGTGGGCATGGGGACCCTGTTCATGGGTGTCACTGTCCCCAGACGTGTCCCCGGGGAGAGGGGGCTCACAGAGAGGGGCAGCCATTCCTGAAGGCGTTTTGCTCATCTCCGTGGTGAGGGGCTGATCTAGCTGAGCATTTAATTTGAGTTTCACCCCTCGTGCTCCGTGGTGCGGGCTGCTGGCAAGGCTCCTCGTAGTGTCGGGATGAAAAGAGCTCTGAAACACCCAGCAGTGCTCTGAAACACCCAGCAATGCTGTGGTTTGCTCTGAGTGAGTTGCTTGTCTGAGGAAATGTTTTAAATTCTTCACTGTGGTGTCAGTGGTGGCATAAAAGGCTCGAAATAATTAATGATTTGCCGTTGCTCGATGCATCAAGCGTTTTCCTGAAAAGACAGTGGCGTTTTGTTTCAAATCCCAGTAGAACGACAGATGTGAGAAAATAAATATATGGTTTCTTAGATGCAGAATGCAAGAACTTTCTTGCCTAAGACTGGGCAGAAAAGAAAGCGAGCTCCTGGCTGCACTCTGGGACAAACCCCCTGCTCCCACTTGGAGCACCAAGTTCTTTAGGAGCCCTGACAGGATCATTAATATCAGGCAGCAGCACAAAGGGGAGCTGGGGGTTTGTGGCAGTGAAGGTTATTTGTTCATTATCTTTTTATCTTCTGAGAGTTTCCAATTGCTTTTCCCGGGAAGTAGGTTAGGAGACCGCGGCTTCCGCAGGGCCGGCTCCGCCCGGAGCCCCGAGCCCGGGGGCGCCTTGGGGGGACAGGGCCACTCCCGGGAGCGCCACAAACCAGGGGCTCTGTGCCGAGCTCTGTGTCCGTCTGTCTGTCCCAGAGCCCTCCCTTCCCTCCACAGCTGGAGCCGGAGTGCGGGGACAGGGGCCGGGGCCAAAGCCATTGTCAGAAACGCGGCGTGTGGCGAGATGAGGGTCCCGGGGTGAGACCCAGCACCGTCTGAGGGTCCCAGGCTGAGGGTCCCCAGCTGAGGGCCAGCACCGGCTCAGGCACTCCGAGCATCCCCCGATGTCCCAGTCGTGCAGAGCCCCGAGCAGCGGCAGGGGGGAGCCCCAGGCTGGGGCAGCGGGCAGGGGGTGCTCCGGCCTGCGGGTCTCGGGGGGGCTGAGAGCGCCGCCACAGCTTTGCTGTTGGCTGCTCAAAGCCGTGTTTTTATTCATAGCCTTGGAAATGTGTTTGCAACAGAAAGCCATCGCTGTGGCTCAGCTGTGTCTCTGTGAGCTGTGCTGCCGGGGCAGCTCCTTCGCCCCTGGCTCCGGCATTTGCATACACTTGGTTTTGTAGGCTCGGGAGGAAACTGCCTGAAATACACAATGAGCTTGAAGGGAAAACAGCAATCAAAGCAGAGCATCTCATCTCCTTTTCCTCTTAAATTTATGTCCAAAAGATACAGAAGGCAGCTGAGGAAAACATCCACTAAATGTCCACTGAAAATGAGGGACCATATTCACTCACATTTCAGTGGCAGCAAAACCCCAAGTTGTTTTGCAAACCCGTGGAAAATACTTCAGTTGCTGTTCTTTCTCCGCCAGCCGAAATGTCTGTTTTCTGTTCACTTTTCATACCTGTTTTACAACGTTACCTGCTGTGAACCCGCCGGCTATTCCCCTCTCAGGAGCCAATTTCCTGACAGAACTACTTTGCTTATCACTTTCCTGTGGAAGATGCTGAAGGCAAATACAGACACAGAGTCAGATATAGATGTAGATGTCCACACGCTCGTGCACACACACAGAGATGCCATTGGAGAGGGTTGTGTACCACAGCACCAGGCAAAAGGAATTTGCTCCTTCTGTCACGTCAGAATTAGGTAACGTGCAGCAGGAGGCTTTTTTTGAGGTGTCTGGGGAATGCTGAAAGTGCCGTGAGCAGCCCACTTATTTTTAATTTTTGAGTCAGTCTCCGGGAGCCCAGCGGGATCGTGGACACGGGGGTGGCGTCGATGGCCGTGTGCTGGCAGTGCCAGGGCTCACACCGTGCCTTGGTTTGCCCCGTGCAGGACCAGAGGCACTGGAAGCTCCTGAGATCCCTCTCTGACCTGGCACATCTGTTTGGGCACGGAACCCTGACAGCTGGCTCCTCCCGGGAGCCGTGTGTGGACCAGGACTGTGTGGGGAGCAAGACCCTCACAGAGATGCCACCAGGGGTGGTGGGCAGGGCCCTGCTGGAGGTGCCCTCAGTCTGTGGAAACTCCTCCCCAGCTCATGCAGAGGTGGGGTCCTCTCCAGGTGTGTGGCATCACACAATCCTGGAGTGCTGTGGGTGGGGAGGGACTTAAATCCCATCCAGTGCCACCCCTGCCAGGGCAGGGACACATCCCACTGTCCCAGGTGCTCCAAGCCCCCATGTCCAACCTGGCCTTGGACACTGCCAGGGATCCAGAGGCAGCCACAGCTGCTCTGGGCACCCTGGGCCAGGGTTTTGCCACTTGGCTCGGGGGGTGGCTCCTTGATGGGCCCTTCATGTTCGAGGATGGTTTGTGCTTATTTTTGTCTCATGTCATGTGTCACTGAGAAGGCTGGGAACAAGCCAAACAAGGGTTTGCTGTGGGAGAAGTGCTGGGGTTTATTTGCCATCGATTTTGTGGAGAACAGGCTGTGGCAGAGCCCTGAATGCTGCCACTGCCATCAGCCGCTTGTTTGTGGGCAGAAAAGCCAATTATTGTTTGGTTACAACAAGCTCTGGAGTTGCTTCTGCAAATATGAAGGTTTCGGGTCAAATTAATTTCTTTGAAATGTTTCCAGGGTAAATTACTCCAGCAGCAGGGGAGCGCTGATGATCTGGAATTGCTGTGAGGCCGATGTGTCCAGTGAGTGTCTGCAGGGACTGTGGCTCTTGCATGGCACAGGAGATGGCAGCAGGCTCTGATGGATACTGTGGTTGCCTTGGGCCAGAGTTTGTCCTGCCAGGGCTGGGGGATGGCTGGAAGGGATCACTGAATCATAGAATCATTAAATGGTTTGGGTTGGAAGAGACCTGAAAGTTCATCTTGTTCCAAGCCCTTGCCATGGGCTGGGCCACCTCCCACTAGACCAGGCGGCTCCAAGGGTGGGGCTAAATGCCCTCCCCTGACAGGATTAGTAGTTACTGACTTTTGGTGGTTCCTGCCAGCCTATTGGAAGCTTTCAGAACTCAGGAAAATATATCCTATCCTGATTTGTGGGTTCTCCCCTTGTATTCCCATCAGTGTTACATCCACTGTGGCATCTGCTTACTCTGTGAAATCTAATTTATGTGGCACCTTTGTCACCACAAGAGACGTTTTCCTCGTGCTCCAGCCCACGCCAGCAGAGCTCTGCCAGCTGCTGCCCAGGCCCAGGAGAAAGGCAAAGCCACCGTCCTTGGGCACCACAGGAAGGAATCCACACTTGGAGCGTTTCTGGAGCTGTCACAGAAGCACAGCCCCACCCGAGCCAGGGCAGGCTCCGTGCCCGGGGAGGGAGCAGGAGGTGGCAGCACGGCCCTGCAGGAGCCCTGTGGCTGCCAGAGCTCTTCTGCTCAGTGAGGAAGAGGAGCGTGAAGGGCAGCGGGGTGGTGGGAGCACGCGAGCTCCGTGGGGGAAGGCGTTTGCTGGGACTCAGGGACACGAAATCTTTTTGTCGCTGTGCTGAGCTGGGCAGAGGGATGGCAGAGGGACATCAGCGTGTGGAACACCGGCACTCCTGGAAAATAAAAATAAAAAATTAAAAATGAGGTGAAACCTTATTAAATGTGTCACGCAGCGGCGTGTGTGCCCGCGTGGTTTGTGCCGGGGTGCCAGAGGGTGCTGGGGCAGAAGCCAGGTGAGCAGTGCTGGCAGGAGATGTGCCAGCTCTTCTGCCCAGATCCTGGAGATCAGCTCCTTCCTCTTCAGAAAATAAAGCATTTAGAAGTGTGTTTCCTTCCAGAGTGCAGGGATAGGTGAGTTATTGGGAAGGAATTGTTCCCTGGCAGGGTGGGCAGGCCCTGGCACAGGTGCCCAGAGCAGCTGTGGCTGCCCCTGGATCCCTGGCAGTGCCCAAGGCCAGGCTGGACACTGGGGCTGGGAGCAGCCTGGGACAGTGGGAGGGGTCCCTGCCATGGCAGGGGTGGCACTGGGTGGCCATCAAGGATCCCTTCCAATCCAAGCCATTCTGGGATTTGATAATTCTAGTTGCAAGCAATGCCTGCTCCTGAGAGTCTGATGTTTTCCCGGGAATGTCTGGGGTAGGTGTGGGAATGGGCTTCAGGTGCTGGTGGAGAAAAGCTCTTTATTTTTCTCAGCAAAACCAGGATTTCTGTAACTGTGGAGGAATGATCCAATGGGATCCTGGGGACCAGCAGGGCATTTTGTCCCTCCTGCATTGTCCTTTTAAAGCTGCAGGCCCTGCTCTGTCCTTAATTACACTTGGGCATTAATTGCCCTCCAAGCACATCACCTTCACCACTGTCTTTGTCTGCAGAAGTGGCTTGGCAGCTGAAATTTCATGGAGAACTTGGTTAATCGTGCACACGCAGAATACAAGATGCCATTGTGCTTCCTCCAGCTTGTTATCTGAGAGGGACTCGGGGGTAAAATCCAGGAAAATCTGATTTTCCTCAGCGAAGTCAGCGGCTGTCACGGCCAATCCCCGTCAGAGCTGCGCTGGTTTTATGTAACCCCAGGGTGGGGCAAGGCTGTGTTTGAGACCACGGGATCAGCTCTATGTCCGTTCCTGCATGACCCAGCCCTCCTCATGGAAACCAGGGAGGGTTTGCTGTCCCAAGCTGCCCAGTCCCTGGTCGTGGCCAGGAAAGCTGATGTAAATGGAAACTGCTCCTCTGCAGACTGCAAACCTTCCTGGTTCTTTGTGATGTACTTTGTGTTGGGAAGATGGAGAGGCTGGGAAATTCCTCCTGGAGAGGTGCAAGGCTCAGGGCCATGAGCTGGCTCTACCCTGATGGCTTTAGCAGAATAATTTTGCCACAATAATTTTGCCATCCTTTCTTTGGCTGTTTGAGCTGGGAGCCTCCCCCAGCTCCCGCAATCCCAGCGGAGCCAAGCCAAGGCTGAGTCCCATTTTCCTGTCCTGGGAGTGCCAGGTCTCTGCACTGGGCAGCTCCCTGGAAACTCAGGGTTCACACGTGTTTTAGTCTTTCCTGTCTGGCAGTAAAGAACACGAGCCCTGGGCTCCTGAGCAGGGACAAACCCCTGGGCTGGGTCCGGAGGGGGATCCAGGTGGGCCTGGCAGGTGCTGGTGTCTCACCAGACAAACGAGGTGGTTTTTTCCATGATAATTAACAGCAGCTTCCACAGCCAGCAAGCCCAAGCTCGTTAATGTGTGATGTCAGGATCTGATCAATGCTGCAGCCCAAAATAGAATATTTTGGCTGCATAATGTCTGTTGCCAAAGACTTTAATTATAGTGGCATATCTGTCACATCGATGAGGGGCTTGTGTTTTTCAGAGGGTTTATAGTGGCTGTTTCGTGTTGGCTCTTACCCTGGAACACAGGCTGGGATCCCAAAGGAAATATCCATCCAGCTGCCTATAGGGGATTTTTCTTTAATAAAAAAATGACAAAAATTGAGTCAGCCATTCTGGAGCTGGAAAGAGGCTTTAAGAATATATGGATCAGGCAGCAATTGCAGCTATCCCTTATACACTTAACTCATGGAATGGGCAGTGTATTGGGACTGGGGAGAAAAAGCTGGAATCCAATAGACTTATGTTTGAAAAATAATAAATTTGCTGAGCAGGTACTTTTCATGAATCGATCTAGTTCTCATTAGCCTAGCACTGTATAGTTTGCTGACTAATATTTCTGGCTTGCAAGTAAAAATGGCTTTCCAAAGGAAATACAGGATGAGAACAGAGTGTTTTGGGGACCTGAAAACCTGGAGCTCCTGGGGCCACTGGAAAAGAAGAGATGTGAGGGCAGCAGAAACACAGGAGCAGAGGAGAGGGCTGGGGTTGGAGTGACAGCAGGAGCAGGGCACTGGAGGTGTGATGCCATCTGATCCCTTCCCTGCTGCTCCCAGTACCCATCCCAGTGCCAGCCCGTCCCCTCCATCTGCACAGGGACACTCCTGGCCCCCTGGCACCGTGGAACTGAGCCCTGGCTCCAGCCCTTGCCCTGGTTCTGTCAGACCTCTCCTGCCCCGGGTGCTCTCTTGGACCAAGTCCCTGCTGAAATCTCGGTGATCCTGAGCTCTCCCTCAGTATTAAGATTCTTCTCCTAAACCTGAATGTACATTTCCCCCTCTGGCCCTTGTCACTGCTGTCCCTCCTTTCTCCCCAGCATTTATTGCCTGTGTGATCCCAGGCTGGCTTTGTTCCCATATGCAGGCTGCCATAAACCCCCAAACCAGCAGGGAGCGATTCCCCAGCCTGTCACCCCTTCTTGGGAGCGACTCCCCGAGCACATGGCGGGGCTTTTTTCTGCCTGTGATTTCTGCTTTGGTGACAGATTTCTTCAGGTGGGTTTGGATGAATCCGAGGGTGCTTGGGGCCATCCAGGGAGCTCAGCAGGGCTGTGCCTGTCACACTCCCAGGCAGGAGCCTTCATGGAACCCCAGCTTCACATCTGGGCTTTGTTCTGGGCACGGACAAGGTGCCGATACAGAATTAATCGGGCGGAGCAGATGTGAATGGGGCTGGCAGGGGCTCCTCCCTGGCCCCCGGGGTGCTGCCCGTGCCAGCAGCAACGCACGGCCCCTGGGCAATGTCCCCTGGCACTGAACAAAGCCACAGGGCCAGGCTGAGGCTTTGCTCAGAGCCAGGGAGAGGAGAGCGCTCCTCTTTCCGCTGGGCTTCGTGATTAACGCGGGGCATTTTCTTCCGGGGTGTCATCGAGAGTAACGGGAGCGATGGCTTTGGAGCTTCTGGGGGCGGTGTGGAATTCCCGGCTCCGCTGGGCTCTTCCCAAGACGCGTTTTTGGGACACGGTAAGTGTCTGTGTGCAGGAGCTGATGGGTGCTGCTCGTGCCCTGGGGCAAACGCCGGGGGAGCAGCAGGGAGCACTGAGGGAGCTTCCCTGGCTTTTAACTGCTGCTCCTACCGAGCCTTCCATCCCCTCCGTGTGTGTCCTGCTCGTCCTCATCCCTGTGGAGAGGTGCCACCTCCAGCAGGCACAGCCCGGGGTGGCAGCGGCTGGAAGTGCCACCTCCAGCAGGGACAGCCTCAGGGGTGGCAGTGGCTGGAAGTGCCACCTCCAGCAGGGACAGCCTCAGAGGTGGCAGTGGCTGGAAGTGCCACCTCCAGCGGGCATGGCCCGGGGTGGCAGTGGCTCGGTGGCCGTGGTGCCTGTGGGACACACGAGGGTCGGGAGGGGGTTTAGCTGGGCTGGGGTTGCACACCCTGTGCAGTCCCCAGGAGCCGAGGATGAAGCTAACCCCGCTCAGAAAGGGCCCGGCCGTGCGGGGCTGGGGCAGCAGGAGCAGCCGGGAGCAGCCCCGGGCCCCGCACACCCTGCCCCGCTCCAGGCTCCTGCTTTGTCCCTCGGATTCCTATGGACACAGCGAGAAGTCAGCGCGGAGAGCAGCTGGAAGGGCCGGGATTGCCATGGGAGCAGGGGAGCAGGGCTGGTGGCAGGCAGGGGACACTGCCACCGCCCGGGAGGTGGCCTTTGTCCCCTCGCTGCCCCACGGTGTGCGGCAGTTTCCCGGGTGCAGCCTGTGCTGGGTGCTGGTGTGTCAGGGTTCCTGCAGGAGCTGTGCAATTCCCATTGCCCCGTGTCCTCAGGGTCCTGGCAGAGGAATTACAGGGCTGCACTCTTCCAGGTGAGCAGCCTGGCAGGAGACAAGCCTAGCATGGAGCAGGCATGGCAAGGGTGAGTGCTTCTGGCTCCTTTCAGGTGTGCTTGGGAAAAAAAGTGCTCTGATAAACTACAGAGGCCAGAAGAGATCCCTGTGTAAGTGCTGCGATTATCCTGGTGTTTATTTGGACAGTCAGTGAGCCACAGGGATTGGCATCCTGGCCACGGGGAGGGCTGAGGGGCACTGGAGCTTGCACAGAGTTAGAACAGACTCACTCAGCCCCTTCAAATATTTATGGCCTTGCAATCCATACACATTTCCAGAGTATTTGGCATCCTCCTGCTCTGCTCCTGCTTGTGGAGAGACGCTGGGAGCATCTGCCCGGCCGTGGGGGGGCTGCAATGACCCGGGAGCGTGGGGGGCAGCTTTATGGCTGGGATTTGGGAAGGACCCATGGGGTCTGTTCCTGGAGAGCTCCTCAGTGCGAGGAGGGGCTTTGCACAGCCCTGCAGGCGCTGGTGGCTCCTGCAGGGGCTGGGATGCAGGATCCCTGCGGGGGCCGGCTGGGCGAGCAGGGCTCGGCTGTGGGGGTCACCCTGTCCTTGCCCACACAGCTGCAATGGGGGCAGGATGCACCAGAGCCCCTGCTGGACCTGGGGCCAGGTCGGCAGGGGTGTCCCCCCTGCTCGGAAGGGAGAGGAACTGTTTTTTTAGCAAAAAGCAAGTAATTTGTAACCAGCCAGTTGCCTTCCTGCCGGAGGGACAGTTCTTGTCAATCTGCCACGTTTTACTCCGAGGGGATAAAAATAGAGCACGATTTCCAGGCAGCAGCCGCACATCCTGCGGTCCTAATGAGCTCTTAAGGTAATTACCTTTGGTGGGAAGGAGCTGGAGAGGGCGTGCGCGGCTGACAAAGGGAGTGAGGAATGGATCTGTGCTCCCGAGAAAGGGCAGCATCCCGCTGCAGGAGGCTGGGAAAGCCGGGGAGGCGTTTGGGACAAGGGATGGAGGGACAGGACACAGGGAGTGGCTCCCCACTGCCAGAGGGCAGGCATGGATAGGATATTGGGAATTAGGAATCCTTCCTGTGACGGTGGGCAGGCCCTTTGCCCTGTGCCAGGGCCTCGCTGTGCTCACAGGGAAGAGTTTGGTGTAAAAGAATATTTTAATATATTTAATTTCCTCAAAGCCTCATTTTAAAGTGCTGCTCCATAGCAAGGGGTTATCCTAACAGGAATTATGGTCTCAAAGTGCCACATGCCACCCTCTGCCAAGCTGTGCCCTACCAGAGGCTGCCCGGGAAGCCACCACTGCCCGGGGCACCCTCTCGCTGCCCCAGCCCTTGGTGCTGGGCCCTGCTGGGCCAGGCTGGACCCACCTTTTCCCCACGGAGGCTTTGCCCTCTCCAGGTCAATAAATAATCTCTCGGAGCACTGCGTTGCCTCTCAGCCCTGTAAATCAATTTACCCTGTCACAGAATATCCGGTGCTCGCACGAAATAGGTAAATTACACCTCCCGCTGTGCCGTGTTGGTAACGAATTCGATAACATCTTAAGAATGTAAACCACGAGAGTGCCTTTGTCTGGCTTGATTTGCCTTTGTGCAGCAGCGGGGCTGACCTCCTTCCCCGTGTAATCCTGAGGCTTCTCCTTATCACAGCCTCCGCTGGGTTTGCCCAATTACAGCCAGATTTGGTAACTGTAGCTCTGGGCTGGGCTGGGGCCTCTCCGGCACAGAACTGGCACCAGAGGAGGTGGTGTCACCTGTCCCGGGTGGCACTGCACAGAACTGGCACCAGAGGAGGTGGTGTCACCTGTCCTGGGTGGCACTGCACAGAACTGGCACCAGATTAGGAGGTGTCACCTGTCCCGGGTGGCACTGCACAGAACTGGCACCAGAGGAGGAGGTGTCACCTGTCCCGGGTGGCACTGCACAGAACTGGCACCAGA
>VXAX01003302.1:0-80440 GCA_013399835.1 Leptocoma aspasia | reverse complement strand
GCTGCCTGGGGGCCCGGGCGTGCAAAGAGCCATGGCCTGGGCTTAGGGGGGCTGTTTCTTCTTGCGAAATACCCGCACCACCAAGCCTTAATGCACCATCTCGCTCTCCGCCTTTTCTCTCCCTGGCTTGCCGTGCTTTCTGCGCTCGTAGCCTTCCCGCGTCTCTCTGAGAAAGGGACTGAAACACAACGCCCCGCTCCTTGACCCGGGCCCTCCTCAGTTCTGAGCACACCAGCTTAACGGCGTGGAGATACATCGGGGTGGAAAACAGGGTTTCAACAGGCACTAATTGCTACCTGTAAAAAGGAGTCATACTGAATTACTTTTTGTGTGGAATTAACACAATCCAGGAAAGTCCCCATCCATCCTCCAGAGCTCTGTTTGGCGAAGGGGAGACATTCCCCGCCGAGGCCAGGGAAGGAGCAGGGCCCCTGCCAACTTTTGGATGTCACTGGAGCACGGGACGCAAACTGCTCTCCAGAGTGCCGGGGGCCGATCCTGCACCCTGCCCACTAAATCCCAGTGAGCGCCCGCTTTACCTAGAGGCAAACAGAGCATGGTATCCTTCTGAGCTGCAGAGAAGAGCAGCTGGGGAAAATGCAATTCCATCATAAAAGTATTGTGCTCAACATTAAAGTGAAAGGTTTTGATTTTGTCTAGAAAGTTTTTTTTTTTTTTTTTTTTTTTTTTATGTAGCCAGATTATCACCCAGGGCGCTGGATTTACACTGCATTAGCGATTGTCAAGATTAGAGCAGAATCCCCAGATAACAAACAGGAACACAAGACGTCAATTTGTGACATAATAGCAATAGTAATGCAACAATAATCATAGTTGAAAGAAGGATGCAGTGGAGGGCAAGTTGAATATCTTGGCTCTGAAGAGACAAGCCCCCTGCATGGGAGTGGCTTTGATTAAAAATCCCCATTGTGTCCATAAGTATAATTTTATACTTCTTTTTCCTGACAGACAGGAAAAACAACAGCCTGGCACAGGTCTGGCAAAGTTGGTGCATGAAACCACCAGCAATTATAGGGACAAGTTGGGTGATGCAACCTTCCCCCTGGACCCTGCTAAATGTCTGTGCAGGTCACAAAAGCTTCTTGGACCTCTCAAAAGAAGGTGTACAGGCATTCCTGTGCCTGCAGCTATTTGGAACACAAGCCCCAAGAAGACAGAGTGAAGGCAGGCAGCCCCTGCCCTGCAAAAGGTGTCATCGGCTGGTGTGAGAGAGGCTGCGGAGTTGCTGGGGAAGGAGTGGGATCCTGGCAGCTGGCCTGCCCCAAGGGATTAGAGAATCCCCCACCTCCCCAGCTCACATGGTGGCACATGCTGCAGCCGGGCCCAAGAAGCCCCTTTTTTTTTTCCTGCCTGCCCTGTTCTCAGTCAAGCACGTATTACTGCAGCAGGAGGCTTGGGCAGGGACCCCTCTGCACACATAATGCAAGAGCCGTGAGATGCTGGGGGACTCAGTGTCCCCTCTGTCCCCTTGTCAAAGCCACCACTTTCCAGAGCTTCTCTTGCACCTGCCATCTCACGGTGATCACTAGATCCTTCTGGGGGAAAGCCTCTTTTTTTTGGGAATCAGGAACCACTCCAATATTCTTGCTTCCCTCATTTATGAGTGGCTTTTTTCCAGACCCCTTTCTCCATCACGTGTCTTCCTTTGGCTGAAGCACTGATTCCACTCTTTGGGGTCCATCAGTACCTTCACGAGGACCAGGCTGGAAGGGATGCACTGCATGATGGTGTCATGGATGGTGACATGAGCTGCAGGCAAACAGCACTCTGCAGCAGTTCCCTGCTTTTTTTGCCAGAACACTGCATATGCCCACTGGTTTCACCTGCTCATTCCCATTTAGAGCTGGAGCACTCAAATGACTTACATCAAGGCTGACTACCCATTTCTACTATTAGCAGCCTTCTTAATCACTTATAACTCTTTTGGTTGGGGAGTGTGAAGTTCTCCGGATCTGATCTCTATCCAGGGAAGCAGTGGTTGCTTTGACTATGTTTGAGCAAAAGTGGCCCAGGGATTTATGACTTTAAGTGCCCAAGCCACAGAACCCTTATCCCATTATAAATCAAAACTCTATCTTTGTGGAAATTAAAGAAAAAAAACCCAAAACATCAGAGAAACAGGCAGTAGAAGTCTGTTAGGACTAAAATGATGAAGCAACATTCAATGATCCATTGAAAATCAATTGCAACAAGGGCTGAGTTGTTACAGGTAAAGAAATGATGCTCAGAGAGGCAGTGCTGCTGCTGCTGCCTGGAAACCTCCTTGCTGAAGGGACTGCATGGTGAGCTAGTGTGCAAGGCACTGTACAGTTGAATGCTGCCCCACGGGGAAGCCAGGGGCTTGACTGGGACTGCACATGGCCATCTCTTACAGGAGCACACCTGGAGCCCAGCTGCTGGCTGCAGAGCTACCTCTTGGAGAGGAAGAGGAGGGGTACAAGGGCAGGGTCAGAGCTGATCAGAGGAATCCAGTGGCTATTCAAGTTCAAGCTGGAAAAATATATCTATTCCTTTCTCTGACATTGTTTGAACTTGACTGGCTCAGCTGTATCAGACTATGCTGTCCTGCAGGTAGTGCCCCAGCTGGGAAAATGCTCTTCTCTCCCTTGGCACTGTCATAACAAACACCAAAAAAAGCTGGGTAAGCAGTGAAGCTGTGCCATTCTCTCGTTTGAAAAAGCAAAAGCTATAACTATTTCATTAATTATTTTGGCCAATGAGTTGGAAACAGCAGGGAATTCACAATCACTCACCTGTCATCTGTCTGTACACAATACTGTTTGCAAGGATCATGGTCACCATCTCCTTTACTTTGTGCAACACACTAACATTGAGGCTGGCCACGTTTTGGTTTGGTCATTCCTTATTGCACTGCCTTGGCAAGCAACAGAAGGAGTTTGGGGGAAGGCACTGCAGCTCTAAACAGTTGTTTCTGCAAAAGCCATGAGCTTCTCTGGACTTAACAGCTAAGTGGAGCAAGGTGGAGAGTGAGATCTTCCTGACCAATGCCTCTGTGCAGCTCTACTCCATGATTATAAAAATAAAGGACTCAGGTTAGAAAGTACTTACAGCATGAGTGCATAAGTGTTTTAAACATCGTGATTCTCCTACGTGTGTTCATTACAACACAATCTGCAGTCACATATCTGTAGTGTTGTAGTCTCTTCCTGGCCATGCATGAAACCAACTTCAGTAACAGCTGGGTGACCACTGAAAACAGCAGCCAGTCCCCAAGGCTGGCCAGTTTTGGGCTAACCTCAAGCAGGCTGCCTTTCCTTAGCTCCTGCTTGCCCTGGGCCGCATGAAAAGGTGCACAACAGCGTGTCAATATCATGATTTAAGAAAAGCATGAAGGAAAGTCACAAATTTCAGAATTGTTCATTGTCACACCTGGTGAACACGTCATCCTGGCACTGAGGGTATGCACACACGAACATGTGCAAGTCGTGCAAGGTGCAAGCATGCTGTGTACCTGGGCAGGAATCCCAGGGTCTAGGAGCAGCTGTGCCCAAGCCAGGAACCTTGAGGGTGACCAAGACAAGAGGCTGGTTGTGGAGATGCTCCGGCATAGCTCCATGCTGCCAGGCAAGAGTCAGCTGCCAGGCAGAGCAAGCCACATCTGTCCCTGCTTGTCTGTGTAGACACACCCTGAATAACCGTGCCTGCTTCCCAGAGCAAGTTTCTAGGCTCCATTATATTTTTATTTGTCTTGCAAGGGACAGAGCAAGCGCTCTGATAAATGAAGAGAAAGGGCTGCTTGCTTTGCAGGAGATTTATATGACAGTCTCTCTCTCTCAACCCAAGAAATCCTGTGTGCTGTTCCTCACAGTTGTTATCCCTAGACAGCTGCAGACAGGGTGCACTGGACTTGGGGAGCCAGCAGATGAGCACGCTGTCACTGCGCTCCAACCAGCAGTGTTCACCAGCTGAGTCTGAAAGATACACTGTGCTGGTTTGTTCCCAGTGTTGCTCCAGTGACCTGAGCTAGCCTTCACAACCCAGGTGGCTTCAGGAGACCCTTGTATGTATTCAGGAGACCCTTTGCATCACTGTCAATGCCCGTGAGCATGGCTGCTACACAATCCCTGCGTGTGTCAGTCCCTCACCCACTGTGGATGCTGAAAAAACTGCAAGTTCTGTTGGTAGGTTCATGATGCTGGATGGGGACACCACTGCTAAGGGGGCAGAGGGCACAGATGGCCCTGAGCCAGGGGCTGTGCACATGAAGGCAGCAGTGGGTCCAGGACGTGCTGCCCAGCATGCTGAGGGCAGCAAGCAGGGACCATATGGAAGGTTCTGCCAAACGAGGCCGTTGAAGCAAAGGCTGCAAATGAGTTTAGCAGACAGACATTTTGAGGAGAGGGAGGCAGAGGGAGTGGAGAAGAGGAGGAGAAAGGGAGTGCTCAACACCACAACCAAGAGGGGCCTGCCAGGGCCACACAGGCCTGCTGGACAGTGCTTCATTTTCCCTCACTGCACACCTTTTCCCAGCACCTTAACTTTACGATCCCTCAAAGGAAAAAGGGGACCAAGGTGTTGTGGCCCCTTCTTTGTTTTTAATTACTTCCCATTTTAATCTTGATTTGCATGTCGATCTCCCAGAACTGGGCCAGGGACTCTACAAAGCCCTTGTCAGCAACTCCCCCAATAATAAACAGGAAAAGGCTTAAGGGGCAAATCACTTGCATGTTAATGAGACTGTTTGCTGGAGTCAAGAGAGAAAACAGCAAACAAACAAATGGACTGAATTCCAGCGGCAGCTGTTTGCTCCTTAATCTCGGCTTGTCAGAGCTGCCCTTTGATGGGACACAATCTACACAAACGATTGTGCTAAATCTTCTAATCTACGTCCTCATTATTACATCCCTTCTTACGCATGTAAATCAGGGACAAACTCATTTTAATATTTAGATAGATTATGGAAGGGAAGGGGAGGGGATTGGAGGGGAAAGGAGCTGCTGGGGTGTCTGCTCCTGCCAGTTAGGAGGGGTGTTAATAAGGTGCACAGGGAGGGGAGCTGTCTGCATAGAGCCCAGGGCAGCAGCAGCAGCAGGAGCACCTGTTGTCAAGGCAAAATGGGGAGTATAAAGGGGCAAGGACATTGACACTGGGCTTATGGAGAAGACATGGGCATGGGGCAGCATTGGCAAGGTGATGTGACAGCAAGGAGGACCTCACCCTGGCATTTCCCAAGCCCTCTACCCATGCATTCAGCCCCTGGCTTTGTCGAGGTGGGATGCTGGAGGAAGGTTTGGTGTTGTACATGGGGGCTTCGTGGTGGCATAGTGAGAGGTGACAGGGCCTCACTGTGGGGGCACACCAGGGCTGTGGCATTGTCTCTGAGTACCTTGCAGTGCAGGGCCTCCTTGCAGCACAGCACTGTTGTCTCCCACCCTTCCTCAACCTGCCGGCACTGTTAGTGAGCTGAGGATCAGGTCAACCACCAGGCTGGAGAAGCAGGCTAACACCTCACTGCAGAATTCAAGGATGCAGCCTCACTGCCTCCACATAAATGTCATTAAAGCTGAGGTTATGATATTTAATAATGCTCAAAATAATTGCTGTTACAACAAGTACAACTGTGGGAAAAAGATCTCTCCTGCATTTCCCTGCCTCTGGCATCTCCTAATCCAATTGCCAACCTACAACGTGCCCCTTAACCTTCTTCTTCAACTGCAGCTAACTCATGATACACCAGCCTTATTTGTCTGAGCCCCTCATCCTCCTCTGCTCCAGGAGGGGCTGTCATATCATAAAATAGGAAAAAAAAATTAAAACAACCTGGTTAGTTCACAAATTTGCCATTGACCTCACACCTGTGAAGGAAGGTGCAGAAGATAAGCAATAGCTTGGTGTGCAAAAGGTGAGTACAGAAGAACAGCAGAGGCAAGCAGGAATATAATCAAAAAGGTCAAGCACAAAATAAGTTTGTAAGTAGCAGGATAATGAAAGGGAACAAGAAATCATTCTGTAAATTCATTAGTAGCAAGAGGAAGACTAAGCAAAATATTGGATCTTTTCTCAACAGGGAGTGAAAATTATTGACAGAGGATAATATTAGAGAAACTAATAACAGTGATAAAGAAGTAAAATCTTGGCATAGAATAAGAAAAGTATATGGGAGAGGTAGTGTTATTGAGTTAGATGCATTCAGATTTATTTGGCTTAACGAGCTCCATTGAAGGTGCTTAGAAATTTGGCTACAGCAGTCTCAGAGTCAGTAGTGGCTGTCTTCCAGAACCTGTAGAGATGTAGTGGAGTACAGGAAAATCACAGGCATTGCTCTTATAGAAGTGAAGGAAAGGGCGATGAGTAATTATAGACCAATCAGCTTAATTCCATTTCCCATTAAAATTCTGGAATAAATTACCTAGTTATCTCTAAATATCAAAGGCTAAAATGAGACTATTTTTTTCAGTGTGAATTTGTCAAGGATCAGTCCCTTCCAGTCAATCTAATTTCTTGCTGTAGCAAGGCAACAGGTCTTGTAGATAAAGAAGGAACAAAAGAGGTTGAGTATCTTTATTTCCATGAGCTGTTTAGGCTCAATTTCAAAAGCTATCCTTATGAGTAAACTTGGGAAATATAAATTAGGAGAAACTAATGCTAGATAGATGACAAGTTAGTTGAGAAACTGTGCTCAGTGAATAGTCCTCAGTGGTTTACTATCAAAATAAAGGATGTATTGAGAATAGCTCCATGAAGATCTGTTCTGGGTCTAGTTCTGCTCACTGGATGAATTAACAATGTGGATGACAAAAGAGGGAGTGGGCACATCAAGAAGACACAGACCTGGAAGGCACTTTAAGTACATTGAAGGACAGACTTAGCATTCAAAATCATCTTGGCAATTTCGGAAAGTAGTTGAAAAAATGTAGATGCAAATCAGTAAGAAACCATGCAAAGAATCTCAGTGATGCAGAAAAAATGAAATGCATAAACAGGGGTTGGAAAACAAGTTGTTATCCAGCAATTCTTCCAAAAAAGCAGCAAGGATTACAAGCCCTGCCAAAAATAATATAGTGTTGCAAATAAATCAAATCTCCTAATGTAAAGAATGGATAAGACTACAACTGTCAAGACCTCTGGAAATTACCTTTCCTTGTATTCAGCATTAATGAGACTTTAGTTGGCGTATTGAGCCCAGTTTTGGAATTGCCTTTCTAAGTGGACTCATTGGAGAGTGCCTAGTGGAGGGCAATGAGAATGATCACAGATCTGACTCATGTCCTGCAAGGAAAACCTTAAAGAAGTGGTGCTGTATAACTTGAAGAGGGAAAACAGAGAGAGGATAAAAGAAAATCCCCAGCCATGAAAGCTGTATAAGAAGAAGGAAAAAAGCTGTCCTCTGTGCCCATGGCACTGGAAATTGTAGCAGGAAAGGTCTGTGTTAGGCAGTAGGAGGAAAATTAAGAAAAGTGAGCAGGGGGAGCAAAACAGACTGAGACACTGGAAGAGATTACTTAGATGCTTGTCCCTCTGTCGGGAATGGGATGGATGTAACTGGTCCTGGCACAGGGCAGAAGGGACAAAGAGACAGCTTCTCTGGGTTCCCACTAGTCCTGGTTTTCTAGCAATTCATCTCCTCATTTGACATCCACCATCTGACCTTCAGCAGTGTTTGAGATGCAGAGAGCGACGGGGCATAAGGAAGTGACACTGGTTCACTGAACACATCACTGCTCTCCTTACCCACGCCCCACTGTATTCTTACTGATCAGGAATGACGACAGGATGGAGACCTGAAACATGATGGAAACCCAAGAGCTGACCGAACTCTGGACATGGACAGAGTACTGGCCCTTACCATCTTCTGGGGAGTGGCTAAAGGAAAAGGGCAGGAGTGTGCCACCCAGATCACTGCTGTGTAAGCCCATGATTGATTGAGCATTGCTGTGAGAGTTAAAAGAGTGGTGTGAGCATCTGCTTCCCTATCACCATCAGATAACCAATGTGACTGCTGATACCAGTCCTCCCTGCTAGGAAGACTAAATCAAGTGATACCTTGAAGACTTAAAATAAACTGTCTATATACCTTAACAGAAATACCTATTTCTGCAGCATTTCCTTTGGGAAATCTAGGGAGGTTGTAAATGTATGAGGTTGGCATGAGTATCCACCACAAGTAATGGAATTTCAAGTAAACTCTGGAAAAATTTCCTTTACCCTTTCTCTCTATTCCCAGCTATTTTCAGTCTGTATGATTGCCCTTCATCACCTTCTTTCCTTGGCCTCATGCATTCTTAATAATAGAATAGAAATATAGGACCATTTAGGTTGGACAAAACCTTTAATATCCTTGAGTCCTACCATTTAACCAGCACTAAACAATGCCCCTAAACCCACATCTACATGTCTTATAAACACTTCCAGGGGTATACTCAACCACTTCCCTGGGCAGCCTGTTCCAGTGCTTGGCAACCCTTTCTTTTAAGAAATTTTTTCCTATTCCTTGTTACTTGGTAGAAGAGACTGAACATCACCAGGCTACAACCTCCTTTCAGGTAGTTGTAGAGAAATAAGTTCCCTCCTGAGCCCCTTTTGCCCCAGGCTAAACAACACCCAGTCAGGTGCTCCTCACAGGGCTTGTGCTCCGGACCCTTCACCAGCTCTGTTGCCCTTCTCTGGACACCTCAGTGTCTTGGTTGTAGTGAGGGGCCCAGAACTGAATACAAGATCCAAGGTGTGGCCTCACCAGTGCCAAGAACAGGGGACTATCACTGCCCTGGTCCTGCTGGACACACTATTTCTAATACAAACCAGGATGCTTGCAGATCATAGACTTGTTTCACACTTGATGCTCCACACAGCCTTGTCTGTCTGAGGAGCACAAACCTTTTCATTTGAGATCAGGGACAGATCATGAGAGGATAATGGTCCCTTGGCCAGATGGGCCTTGGACTTATATCCACTATATCTGGGATTAAAGGTGGACACATTCTCAGGATCCATCTTTGAGCATCAATACGAGCAGCTCACCGTTGTGTTCTAGACGTCGTGCTGATTCTCACGTTGCATTGTCTGCCAAGCCAGGATATTAGCTCTGGTCTCCAAAGCTCTCTCAGAGTCAATTATGTCTGAGTCTGCATTTTCATCACAGCCCACCTGCTCATTTGGGAAAACACAGTGGCCTAAGTCCACGATGAAGTGAGGTAAACTGGAGATGAAATGGAGATAAATGTCAATGAGGTTTGGCTACTGAATAAGTTTGCAAAGGAAATACACTACCCCAGACTGCATAAGTTTAGGACACACAGCAGTGCTCCCTTTCTTATGAAGCTTTTTCACCATAACAGAAAAGAGGGGTTAATATTATAAAATATTATTAAAACAAACAAGCAATTGCAATAGTCCCTTCTTAACAGACTATATCACCAATTATCAAACTAGTTTAATAGTCATAAGGAAAACAGGTTTGAAACCCTAAGACATGTAGCAGCCCCCAATATGCTTAAGGGAAGGCAGCATCAGAAAAGACACAGAGCATGCAGGAGATTGCAAGAAAACACATCAAAGAGGCTGGGATGGGACATGGTATGTTATGTAGGAGTTTCCTCCTTCACTGGGATTTATATGAGCGAAGCAGGCAGGATGCAAGGAGCCAGCAGCATTGCACAGCTCCTGTGTCTGACGGTGGTGACTACCACCAGTAAGAGGGCAAATGTGTGAGAGTGAAAACATCTAATCTATTAAATATTCCCCCTGATTGAGCTCCTACAGTCCTACCAGTTACTCTGAGGAAATGGCTACGGTTTAACATCATCTATTCCCTCTCAATGCTCACCTTTCTCCTGTGCATAGGTGACCCGTGATCTGCCTTTCACTTAGTGACTAGTACTCCTCTTCCTGGTGCTAGCCCAAATCTTAGTCTTCCTCATCAGATTCTGTACCTTTCTGGTAGTTGAGGGATTCCTATTCCTCTCTTCAGTTATCACCTGAGTCAGACACATCTCTGCATGGCTCACAGACCAAAACCACAAGTTCCCAGGCATTTTCTTTTCTCTTTTCCATTTATCTCTGTTCCATTTATCAGTATTTCCTTAAAAAACAAAATTGCAAAATTGCACAGAAAATTTGAGTTTTAACATTGGAGAATTACATTAATAGGCTGCTCCACAATGTCATGTTTCTGAATGTGGAGTTGTCTCAATCCTTTTTAGAGCTTTGTCATATTGCAAATGTACATTGCAATCATACCAAACTATTATGCCCAGCTGTTCTCACTGTCCCACTGTCTGTCTCTGAGGCACATTTTTTGGCTCTGGGATTTTTCCCTTTTGTTTGCTTAGTTGACTCCCATCTGTGTTCTCCATGCTGCAGCACTCTGGTTTTCTTCTGCTCATGGGCATAAATTCTGCCACCTCAGTATCCTGCAAATGGCATTAATACACACCTTGGTCACCTTTTTTCATTGCTAATGAAGACTTGAAGAAGGGCTGATTTAAATCCTCCTTGCTGAGAACTTTTGTCCCAACCTTATGGTTGGAGTCAGTCATATGGCTGCATTCTCATTATCACTGATAACTCCTATCTGAAAAATTCACAATAATTCTTCCAGTGGCAATTTCACATTTTGCTAATTAGACCCTCAAGAACCAACCTGAAAAGGGAATTTTTTAATCAACAAAAAAAACCCTGCAGAGCTGAACAAAGCCCAGTGCATTTCTGACACTGGGCAAGAAGGTCACTTGAACCAGTTTAATTTCATTTGCATTGTATTCTTGGCAATTCAACCTGAATTTATTTTGACATACAAATCTTGTGAATAGTCTTCCCACACACTGAATGCATCTGTGGTGTTCCCTTCCTCCAACAGTTCCATGATACTGAGACAATTCAGTATGCACAGCAAAATTCCTCCTGTTATGATAGAGTGGTGGAAATTAGATTTTTTGCTATAGCAATTGAGTTTAGCATTCTTTCCCCCTTTGGAAGACAAATTTATCTATCATGCTTCTTTCTTCAGTACCTAGGTCTGTGGCATCCAAATGTTGTAGAAAAGTAATATAACCACAGCCCAGAACAAGAACTTCATTTTGATCTTCTCTTGTTCTGAGGCAGAGAATATGCAGTTGTGCTGTTCCACTACTGCAAAAGCAGAGTAATGCCTCTCCTCCTTTATAGTGGGATCCATCTTGCTTAACTTTAGATGCCCAGGACTAGCTTAGGTGTGGGCATCTAAAGTTAAGCAAGATGGAGCCCACTATAAGGGAGGAGAGGCATTACTTCTCTAGCCAGTATCTATGTCATCAATAAAGTCAGTGGAGATGCAATTCCCCTAATCCAGTTTATTTTACCTGTATTAAGGTAAGACAAACCATGTCCTAGGCTCTACTGAGCCTATTGATCAGAGTCCTCTGGCTACAAATGGGAATACACCCAAAGTAGACTTCCTAGCCTGTAGGTATTTATGCTGGGTCTGATGTATCCCACTGCCACATTGTGTTCTCTCTCTGGACAGTATTTGACTCCATTTCTGCATTTGCTCATTCTGACAGTTCTCATATAGATGACAATAAGCCAGAATCTTGGGGCTGTTCTTTCATATTGCTGCTACCACAATGCTTTAGTCCAGTTCCTCTGTGGTACTTGGTTACTGCCTTTAATCATGGAACCTCTCTTTGAAGTCTACCTACGTAAGTTTTTCCTGATTTCAAAATTCAGAGTTGGGAACAAGCAATGAAAGATTAGACCATGTCTCTCAGAGAGCATTTTTGAGGAGTAAGGAATAGCCTCCAGGATTCCAGTCAGGCCTGCACAAGGTACTAGGCTTGGCAGCTAGCTGTTGTTCTGAGTTGGAGTAGCTCCTTCACTGCTGCCTCCACCCTATGGTCAGGTCAGTGCAGCTCTGGGGTATCACACTGCAAATCATGAAGAGATCTGGGTTAGAAACAACCTCTCCCTGGGAGGCAAAGGGCATCTCCAGGTGCAGATTTGGCCACTGTTTTCAGCCTTTGGAGAAATACTGTTCAATACAGGTTGGTCCCTCAGGTAAAGTGACACAGGTCAGGCTTGACGGCCTCTTGTATGTGTGTTAATATCCAACATACAATACCCAAATATTCCTTGCATCCTCCCTCACACCTGAGTCCTCCCAGGGAGCAAGGGCAGCTTTTGGAGAGTCCTCATTAGGTCACCGGCCTTGGGAGCTGAAATCTCCCCTCCCCCAGCTTTGTACACAACTGTTCCTCATTTACATAAATTATCTCTATTCAATTATCTGTCCAGATGTCCGAATTGTGCCACCAATGATCTGTGAATGAATTAAAAATGGAATATAATTTAATAATAACTGATTAGAAGGAGATTAGTTGTTACATAAAAAGCAAAAACCAAGAGATAGCTAGTTGCCCTTAATCCGAGCCAATCCACAGTAATTACAGAAATACAGTCTCGCTTGCTCTCCTTCCCATTTCTCTTCTTCTCCCCCCACATTTTCTCTCTTTCTCCTTTTCCCTTTTCCCTCTGTCCTTTCTTTCCTCTCTCTCTCCCCCCTCTTTCTTTTTTGTTTCTTGGTCTCTATCCCTCCTATGCCTTCTCTCCACTTTCTCCTCCTGATTATAACTACCTACGTCAACAGAGTCAAAGCCCCTCCGGCTGCTGAAACACCCGTGTAGCTGGGGATGTCCTGGCAGATCCGACCAGCAATAGCTTTCAGCTGCATTAACATCCTGTCTTTCGAGCCATGTTAATGATGGTGTCTCTGTACTCTCACTTTTCTGTTAAACATTTCTGGAATCACTGCTTTTTACCTAGGTTCATAAGGCAGGCTCTTTAAAGGTTTCCCTCTTCTTGTCTTTTGGAGTCATGCAGAGCAATTTCTACACTGTCCTGGATGTTTTAAAATCATAAGCAGCACAGAGGCTCTGCTCCTACTCTTGCACCAGGAAGAACCAGCAGCAAGCCCCTGAGCCCCTGTGGTGTCTCTTCCAAAAACGAGCACCCAGACTTTTGCAGGAAACTTGCCACAGGTTTTTTTCAGTGATATTTTCTCCTCTCCCAGTCATACAACAAAAATATCCCAGAGCCAGGCTGAGATAGTGCCACACTTAGTATTGGAGGCAGAAAGAATTGGAGAGAAAAAGACAGCACCTTGTTATCTGAATGCCCCATGGGGATCCCCCACCCTGTCTAACAGAGCTCCCTCCTTCTCTCCCTCCTAGCTGCCACCCACCTACGTCAGCTGGGACTTCTGGTGCAAACTCCACCACTCACTGTGATTTGCAATGACATGAAGCTGAATAACTAAAAAATATAATTAGGTTTGGGTTTTTTTATTCCTCTTGTAAATTAGAATAAGAAAAAAAAATAATTTGCTGATGTTAGTGGACAATTTATTTCAGGTAATTTCATAACATGATTTGGAAACTATCAGGCACTAACAGCCTAAGTCAAATTTCCCCACTAGTTCAACATAGGGCTTGTCAGACATGCACAGTGATGATTAGGGATATTGCTTGCAGACACATTCTTACAAGAAAAAATGAAGCTGAAAAGAAATATATTCACTGTCATAGACTCACCTCCCTGTACTAAGATACCAGATATTTAAAACCTCCAATGTCTTGGCTTGCTATGTGAATGCAGTCTTTCTGAATTAAAGCTCTGCTCTCCCTTCATACATCACCCTTAAGAGCAGTGCTCACAGCAGCACTTTTTGCCTCTTTTAAGCACAAAGCCATCTGCACTTGGCTGGCTCTACCAAGGTGGAGCAGAAATCAGAGAGACTGAAGATGTAAGGCCTAGAGAGCAAACCTACAGGATGTAATACTACACAGATTGTTTTGATGAGATCACTGATGACACTGTGATGGTACCTGGTAGTTATTTCACCCTTTAATACACCTTGTATTTCTTTAAAATAGAAGGGTATTTGTAGACATAAAGGATGTAATTAAAGCTACAGCTTCACCAAGAACCAGCAAATGTTTCCCAAAATACATTTTGAGAATGTTAGCATCAAAAAACCTCAGCCATTTTGAAAGCAGTAGAAATTAATTACTACAAAATGTGTAAAGTTTTGAATACCTAGTCACTCAACCCCTTCCACTAGCACAAATGAAAATGTGAAGATTTACTTTGTCATTCCATTAACATGCAGTTTGGGTAAATTATCTTGTTTTTTTCTGTGGAAACACCACCCTGAATTTCAAAAACATTTATGAAGGTTTGTTCTGGTAAGCTAGTTTGTGTAAGTGCTGGAAGCACACAGTATTTTTTCCCTGTTTAGTTGGTAACTCCAGAATGGACCGCCAGTTCCAAAGAAAGATGATCAAGAGCTAGTTAAGGTAACATGTCTCATTTACAGGTCACTGCAACTAAAAGTCTTCATTACCCCTAATTTCTGTGTTGTTGCTAAGTGTTACAATTCTGCCTTGCATATCACTATATTTGTGCTTTTCATGAAGACCTCTAAGAATCAAGAGAGTACAAGAAAGTTTCAACTTTTATTAAAAAGCACTGCTGGTGCAAAAGGTTTGAAAACACCAATTGGAGCCATTTTAATGCAGAAAAAAAGGAAAGAAGTTTAATACATTATTTAAAGCCTTCTACAATTTTGAACCTAATATATTTCTTTTTTATGGACTTAATTCAAAAACTTTGGACTCTTGGGCTTTTGCAGTGAGCATTTTTGTATTTTGATAATTAAAATGTTACCGCTCTGTGGCTAGAAGATGTGTTCAGCAGACTTTGAAGGATATTATTTACATATGATTTGGCTTTGATAGTCTTATTTTTTTGAGTAACATTTTACTCACAAGTAGTTCAATTGGCTGCTATGAGTATTATTCAATATGATAATGTGAGGAGAGGTAGAAAATCTGTCCTCTAGGTCAGTGCAAGACAAGCCATAGTTACTGAAGCTAGATTAATGATTTCCGGTTTGAAAAAAGTGTTTTGTTCTGTTTTATACATCCATCACTAAAGCCCACATGAAAACATTTTGCATTTTGGTATTTATCTTGCAGAGATTCAAAGTTAAAGGGATTACTGAAATGTTTCTTTATTGTTAATTTTCCCAGGTTTAGATTTATGTTAGAGGATGTGTCAGCTGTAATCATGATCAAACCCTTAACACACGTTACCTTTTTATTCTCCCTCTTTTTGCACTGTTTCCATCAGGGTTTTGGCATTGGTTTTCTAGTGTTCATTATCCTCCAGAGCAGCCTTAGTTGGAAGTTGTTTTTCTTGATGATTGTTATGGAGATCTTCAGCAAAAGGACGTGCATTTACAAGAAATCTAAGAACAAATCGCAATGTTTGGTTTCATTTTTTAGTCCAGGTTTTGTTAGGAGTCTGAAAACAAAGGGCAGTGCCATGGCATGAGCAGAGGGACCAGGAGCACTGCAGTCCAGTCCTCCCATAACTTCATCAGATGACAGTTGGTTTTAGCACACCAAAGCCAAGTGACTTCTGCAGACCACCCCATGTGCAGGATCTTCTCCAGGTGATGCTCCTGCATGTCACCCATCAGGGGCAGTGGCACCACCCTGTGCCATTGGCTTTGCCCAGCCTCATCCCTGGGCAGCAAGCACTGCTTTCTTTCCAAGGACTGTAAACACCTTAGTTCAATTCCAAGTGCTTCCTTATCTCTGTAACCCATTCCCATCCAACAAACATGCATGGCTCATTTCCCTGGGCTCCACCTCTGCCACGCAAACCAAACCCCTGGCAGCTGGCCGAGAGCCAGCTTTGCCCGTGCTATACCATACAAAAGCAGCAGCAATGATAGAGGCTTCTCTCATCCCAGACTGTCAAAATGCTCTTTAAAGTCATCCAAGTTCAACTGTGGAGTGAGACTGAGACATTTTCAGGAATCCATGCTGATCTGAAGGTGGGCTGCTCAGCTCCACACAAGGATGAAGGCAGAGACGTGTTGCTAAACAGGATATTTTGCAACAGAATAGGACAAGTCTTCCAACAAAATGGGATGCACATTGGAAGATACACAAGGATGCAAGATGAAAAAAGAGACCCAGGAATGTTCAAAAACAATGGACCTATCCCAAGCAACCAGAAGTTGGGATACACATGAGATATCCCAGCTGCTAATACAGACTCCAAGGAAACAAAGGGCACCCTGGGTTCATTTTGCCTCCTCTGTCCTTTGGTTCACCAAGAGGGAAGCAAAGAGATGGTGGGACTCCAGTGGTTCAAATCAAAGTGGTTCAAATCAACCTGCTGACAGATGCCTGGGCAGCCAGGGCACAGCCCTCCTCTTTCCTGTGGGAGCAAGGGTGGCATGAGCTTACCGTGGGTCACACTGAGCCTCCACATAGCCCCAGCTTCATGGAGTCATGGAATACCCTGAGCTGGAAGGGACCAACAAGGATCACCACAGTCCAGCTCCTGACTTGGGAATGTCACCTGTTTAGATCCAACTAGGGTTACCCAGATAGGGGAACCTTTTGACTCCATCCCTTCACCCTGATTCCCCATTACTGCATTCATTGGTGGCTCCATGGATTTTTTTTGGACATTTCATTGCTCTAACTGCCCTGCAGGTTATTAATTTATTAGGGCACACTGGGAGGCACTAAAAACAGTTGTTGCTGAAGACTTGGTTCCTCCACTGTAGATGTTTGGGGTGATTCCTTTGGCTCAGCTCTTCTCTGGGGCGAGGACCCATTAGCAGCTGGAGGGTGCTGAAGTGGGGGCTCGAACCACATCATCTTCCAGTCCTGTTTCATCTGCAAGGACATCAGGCTGAGCCTCCTGAGACCCCTGTGCAACACAGAGAGCAGCAACTGAGGCGACCCAAACCTTTGCATCTGGAGAGCAACCTGGATCCAAAACCCACACTGAATGTGGACAGACTCATTAGTCACCAAGTCTGACCTGAGCCAAGACTGCAAGGTTTGTCTGTGCTGGAGCATGTATTTTAGAAGGTCTAAGTGGGAAAGACCAGTCCTCAGGTAAACTGTTTTAATGAATATTAATATTAGACATGGCTGTAAATCAGGTTCTCTCATACTGTGGGAAATTCTAGCATTTTAAAGTATTTCTCTCCATGGAGAATGAATGTTGTAATTTTAAAATGCTGTTTTTGCAACTGATTCTTTTTTTTTAACCAGTCCTGCAGGTCATCAGGAGCAGCTGACAGCAAACAGTGCCTGCAGTATACAGACACTGTGATTGACAATGGAGATAATGATTCTTATTTTATATTTTAAAATCATTAAGGTAATCCTAAATTTCATGGCACATGAAATATTTCACACTTTTGGCAGCATGAAGATTCTCTGCTATGTTATTACATAAGGATTTTCCATTAATTTAGTATTTACTCAGTACTATGTAGCAAATGTACTTAACAGTTTGAAAATTAAAATGAAAATAGATTTAAATGATTTTTCATGCTATAATGTGATAGTAGTAGAATCATATAAAATGAAAATGCATAAATTAACATCAGAAAATATATTTCAGAATGATTTTGTAAAACAAACTGTTTCAAAATATATTACTCTAGGGATTTCTGTAAGCAACTACATATTTTTCTGTCAAAAGCCCAAATCCATCCAAAGAAGTCTTTTTTCAACAAGAAGCTGTTTTAAAAATGTCTTGCCTACACTACTAATTATCCTCAGTGTGAAAAATTCAGGCCTTATATTAATACTCATATTTAATTAAATTAATTATGAATTAGTTAGCTTGACCTTCTAGTGCTAAATCCTGTTATGCCTTTGCTAATAAATTAAAGAACCTTCCATCCTCTGAAAGTGTCTCTGCTAACTCATGGGTTGTTCATGAAGTTCTTATCTGAATAATTTCCAGTTTTTTGGTGTTTTTAGACACCAGAAGTGGTCACAGTATGAATCTATTATGGTCTTGAGATGCCAAGACCACTCTCATCCTGCTAGGTAACATTTTCTTGCCAATAGATCCAGAAATGGTGTAGCTCTGATAGAGCAGATTACACCAAAAATTCATGCTCAGTTTTTGTTATCTGTCACATCTCCTCCATCCTCCTCAGAGCCACTGCTTCCCATGACAGCAGCCTGTGACCTTCATTTTCTGTTCTGAGATATATAGTCTTGCATTTGGCTATATTAAAATCACATATTGTTCAAATGAGCAGAGTCTGCCAAGTGATCCAGATTGCTCAGCATAACTGACCTACTCCCATCATTATTTATCACTCCACCAATTTTTATGTCAAGTAGAAATCATTACCGGCATTGATTTCGTATTTTCTTCTGAGTCACCACAAAGATATTGCTAGGTATGGACCAAGAACTGATCTCTAGACAACACATCTTCAAAATTTCTCTGGCAGTGGATGGTTCCCCAGTGAATTTGTCAGAACCACTAATTAGTCAGCTTTTAATTCATTTAACACGTGTAATTCCTATTCCACCTCAGGCTAATTTTTTACCAAGAAAGTGACGGGGTGCCAAGTGAAGTGCTAGCCCGGCACGCAAACGCACTGTGACAGCGGCTGCCTCCACACCGCTCTATTTTTCCCTCTCCCACAAACCAAGTCACACTCCAAATGACGTTCCCCGTTGAGCACCCATCCTCCGGGATTATTGGCGTGGTGGATTTGGGCACTCCACACCCGCCGTGCGAAGCGGCGCCCCGGAGCTGCTGCGGCCCCGGCGGGCTCGCCCGGGGCTGCCCCCGCGGGAAGGCGCTCGCCCGGAGCNGCCCCGGCCCCGGGAACCGGGGGTCCCGTGCCTGGGAGCCCTCCGCGGCCGGCGGCGGAGCTGCCGCCTGTAATTAGCGGCATTAGCGGAAGGAAAGTTGCCTGCTCTGATCTCCCGTCCCGAGGCCACAAGGTCCCCGGGCGTCTCCATCCCTCCCCAGCCCTTCCCTTTCCTTTCCTCACTGCTCTATTGCAGGCCAGGACGGCCACCCCCTTCTCCCCTTCCCTCCCCGCCAGCCGGGGGAGGCTCCCGCTTGTATTTACCAGCAAATGATTAATTGTTGCTCGGCGCTGGCCGCTAATGCTGCTAATCCGGGCGGCTGCGTGTTCGGCCGCTCGCCCGGTGCCAGGCCCCGCGGGCGGAGGGGGCCGGGCTGCGCCCCCGCCTGTAATTACTCCCCAGACAAATCTCTGCAAACGGAGGAGCGGGGAAATCTCTGCCCATATTGCAAGGGGCTCCGGCCCCCACCCGCGGAATAATTTTGAGACTCAAATCCCAGCAAAGACCTGCTACAAATTGCTGCAAATTAAGCTGATTTTGCCCCGAATGAGGGATTTTCTGCTGCAGATCAGCCCTTCCCGGAGCTGATGAGGTGGGGATTAGAGAAGGGACTGAAATCAAAGGGACAGGATGGTGCGGGAGGGGGGAGCCCGAGAGGGGAGCCCAGCAGTGAAAGTCCTGGAGCATTAACACTTATTGATTTCTACTTTGCTGACATTTTATTCTATTACCAAGTTTACGATTAGCCTAAACTAGGATCCGTGACAGCCAAGGCAGGGTGCGGAGCCCCGAGGGGTGAGGGGCGCTCGCTTCTTGGGTTTGCACCTCACCAGCCCCGCAAGCATCTGCTCTGAGCAAATGCCACCTTCCAGGGGCTGCCTGGCTCCTGGCACTGGAAGGGTTGTGAGGTGAACTGAGTTTGAGACCCCGGGCAGGCTGCGGTCTCTTTTTGCTCACCAAGAGGACGCTGGTGATTTTGAGGAGAGGGAGCTTTCTCCAAATTCTATATCCTTACCAACCCCCAAATCTTTCGTATTACGTGTGATGGGGATAGTCAGGTCACCCCCTTTTCAACATCCGTCTGTCCATCTCTCCATCCCTTCTTCTCTCCCTCTCCTTTCCCTCTGGATCCTCATTTCCATCTGTTTAAACAGCAACAGCAATGTCTGTTGCAGGTATTTCAAATTGCACCATTAAAGATTTTATGTTGTGGATGTTAAAATTAAAAAGATATATGTGCAAATAGTCACTATGAATTTAATCAACTTGATTTAATACTAATAGGAAACAGCAAATGGAATTTATGACTCAAAAAGAAGTGAATTTTTAAAATAAATACAAGTACTTTGTGAAAAACAGAAAAAAATCCCAATCTGAAGAGTTTATTAGAGTCTAATCCCCCAACAACAACCGAAACCGGGGCTGCCCACCCAATAATCCTGGCTGCCATTAAAATATTAAAGATAAATCTAATCGTCTCTTTATCCAAAATAAGCGACTTTTATGTGGAGAGAAAATGTCTAACCCTTTGGGAAGAGAATTACTCCTAATGCATCAAATGGAATTCAGTCAGGATGGCAAAACTAGGTTTAAAAGCAAATGAGATGGTAATAGAGATAAAGGCCAGTATAACAAATTAAAAATACTCATTTACACGAATTAAAATCACTCCTGGAAGGGTTCTGAGTAAGGAGGCCACTGGATGGTCTTGACCCTTCTTGGTATGCATGGGTTTGTGCAGCCCCTCAGGACATGGGGGAAGGCAGGATGTGCTGCTGAGTATCTGTGGGGAAGCAGTTCTGTTCCTGACCCCATCTCTCTGAGGCAGTTTTTACCCATATGCTACAGTGGCCCCAAACCCATGTGTAGCAGAAGTTACACCAGTCCACAGCCTCCAAACAATTGCTTCTGGCCCCAGCATTCCTTCCCCAGGTGATGCCATATGCCCAGGATGTCTCTGTGGATTCCCCAGTGCTGCAGGATTTGTAACACATTGTGGCACCAGTGGCACCAAGTTCATGCTGGGCAGGACAGGGTGCCCAGCCTGGGACCTGGGTGATGTCAGTCAGTGGGAGCACTCTGTTGAGGATGAGAGCTCACCCAGCTGGGGCAAAATCACCTCTGGGACCTGGACAATGGGCTTGCTACCTGCCAGGAGGAGCTGCACCTGAGTGGTGTTTGAGCACAGAACCCCGTGCAGAGGCCTGGGAGCTGTGAATTTCCTCTCCTTTCCTGTTACCTGAGAAGTTTAAAAGGAGTGGAGCAAGGCAGAGAGGAAACCTGTGGGCACTGCTGCCTTCCCAAGCCCTGTGCCTGGACAGACCCAGCATCCCAGTCACAGTGCCCCTTCCCTTCCCTTCCCACAGCTTCACACCCTGCCATGGGAAACAGCTTCCAGGCACAACCTGTGTTCTGGACCTGCAGGAGGGTCAAGCCCCCATGGCAAGGGCATGGATGTGTGTCAGGGCAGCCCCACAGCTGCTGAAGGGTGCTGGGCTGGGGCTGCTGCAGCATCCCTCCTCCTCACACATCCCCATGGGCACTGATGCGGTGAAGAAGGTTGTAGCTGGTTCCACCACCTTGTTAAATCACTTTGAGATTGTCTGTGTGTCCCACTTTTAGAAACCCAAACCAATCTGTGGGTGCACTGGAGGAAAAATCCCACTGGAATGCTTCTTCCAAAATACAGCCCAGGGCACACTCACCAGCAAGGTGCCATTTGCAATGGGTTATAGGCAAGCACATTTGCCAAAAGTGGGAAGATGCTGAGTTCCCTCACAACCAACTTCATGAAAGACATCTGGTAAATTGATAGAACACACTTTACCAGCTCAGACTTCTCCTTCCATGCATGAAATGCAAACATGGTTCCAAAGAGAGAAACTGGAACAATGAAATTGGAAATATCCTCACTAGCAATATGTGGCCTGAGTAAGAGCAGCTCTTTAGAGCATCAGAGCTTCAGGCTGCTTAGATTCTCTAGCATCATTTTAGGTTCACTTTGCAGTTTTAAGATTATTGATGCAATTTTACAGGCAAAATAATTTTTTTTTCTTTAGTTAATGATTAGGATCTGGAAAGCAAGATTGCTTCCTTTGGGGAAAAACCTACTTGTCTTCCCATATTTGCTTGTTAGACTCCACCTTTAGTAGAAGACTTCTGTCTTCTGAATGGCAGTGGAATCAGTGATGTTCTTGGCATCTTGGCTTCTTATTTCAGCTCACGAGGACCTTGGCAGGCCCTCTAGGCCTTCTCCCAGCACTAAGTAGGATCCACCATACACAAACCAATCATGTGAAATGTGTGTAAATTCCTTAAACCTATGCAGGGAAGTTTCTCCAAGATAGGCATCCTATCCTAATGCCTGCCCTAAAGGGGATCAGCATCCTGTCCTGATGCTTTCCTAACTGTTAAGGAGTTTCTCCTACTGCCTTGCTGCAGACAAAGCATCTGCCATAATGCTTCCAGTCTATCCACTATGCTCAGTGGATATAGTGGACAATTTTGGAAGACCACAACTGCTACATTTTTTAAAATGTATTTGAAGACTTGTTGGCATCTCACTTCAGTCATCTTCTCTGTAGATCAAAGAAATGTATGCTTTCTAGATATCTCATTATTTTTCTGCTGTCCCTCACCAATCAGCCCAGATCCACCCCAAAGCTCAGGATGCAGAACAGGCAGAGCAGAGTGCAGCCCAGGCCATGGACTGGCTAGAAAGCTGCTTTAGGTACTTTATCTTGTGTATTGTCCCCAGGACAGGAACTCACCTATGAATAGAGTAATAGTTTCCTATGTATTTATTTTCCTTAAAGACTCCATCCCTTGAAATAAAACTAGATCTCCCTGGGATTTCCCCCCTAACACAAACACATACTTTTCTTTAAACAAGGCAGAGTATTTTGTTATCTGATGATGGAAAGGACATCAAATTGATTCCCAAATTTCCTCTTTCTCACAAACCAAGAAAAGGGAACACCTAATATAGTTAAATGAAAATGCGTCAGACAAACCCCTTTGATACAATGTATAATTTACCTGAAGTACTCATGTGCCAAAGCATTATTTAGAAGTGAGCAGGATATCCTCAGCCTAAAACAATATTATAATTAAATAGCATAATTAAATGTTAATGAGGTGGCCAACATTCATGGTAAATCAAGAAAATCTTTATATACATTTATGGCAGCTTCATTTAGTATGTCCAGGTCAAACATCATTACTTTCCTACGCCACACTTTAGTTGACTTTAAAATTATATCTGCTGAATTCAGTCCACATGGTAAAGCCCATGTCTTGCTGCTCTGTTGCTTTCTAATGAGTCAACACTGGAACTCTTGAAACTGGTTGAACAAAAATAAGTTCAGTTGCTTGCTCCAGGAGAATTAAAGCATGTCTACATATGGTCCTAGCTTGCTATAAAAATAATTTATGGTAAGCTTCTTTAAAATGGACATATAAACATTTCTCCATTGAATAATATTCTCTTCTGTTTCAGGAGTTGGACAAGAGTGGCAATAAACCTCTGGTGTTGCCCTATCCAGCACTGCCCAGAGAGAGGAAGTGAACCAGATGTGATGGGACTCTGACATGCAGCACCCACTCCAGACCAGCCCAATGGGTTAAATTTTTCTCCTCTGATTTCCAGGCAACTGGAAGTTACTGATATATTCAGCTAACAGAAAGCTTTGATATCCAGCCCTTAACTGCTCAGCAGCCCCATGCAGAAAAGGGTTTGTTTAACCCCTTGTCTTAAGCAGAGCAGAGCCACCCAACACCTCAAGCTGAAAGGTGCCAGAGGAAAGGTATCCTCAGTTACTCTGACCTTGCCACAGGAAACTGCAGGACAGAGGAGCTGCCTCTGGTGCAGCATCCATCCTAACAGCTGGATGTTTCATGTGGCATGAATGGAGGTGCTCAGCCAAAGAGAAAATACAAGAAATATGGATGCATCTGTGTCAGGAGAGAAAGAGAGGTATAATGGAAAAAAAAAGAAAAATGTCAGAAGTGCTAAGCAAAGTGAAATCCTAGCTCTGTTAAATGTCAGTGACCAAGGTCCTGCTGTCTTCAGCAGGATGAAGATTTTACCCAGGGGTTAAGAGGTGCAGCTCAAAACTACCAGGATGATTCAGAGCAGGGGGAAACAGAGAGGTCTGCTCAGGGCTGCAGTAACTCAGCCAGCAGCTGCCAACCGGAAGCATTTGGCCATGGGCATGACAGGTGCCATAATCTCCTGTCATCCTGTACTTTGTATCTTTGATTATTTAGAGATCGATAGACTGACATGTAAAGAAAAATATATGTTCAATAGGACACTTGACTTCAGAAGCTTCTTATATGGGAAGGCTTTAATATAGATAGAACATCCCTATTAGACACCATGAGCTCCATGGAGTTCAAGATTTTAGGGCCTGAAGGGAACGTTACAACTTTCTAACCTGAACTTTGAGATAAAATACGCTACAAAACCAAATAATTCCTGCATCAGGCCAATATCTTCTGGATAAGTTATAGGTCATCTCTTAAAAACTTCCAGCCTTGGTTTGAAGACATTATATGATAAGCAGAATTTATGACCTCTGTAGGCAGGTAGCTTGGTCAGTCTTCGTGTCTCAGCAGTTTTGATTAATCCAGCAAGTGTCTCTTCTTGTCATGTTAGCATTATCATGCCTTATATGCATCTACAGTGCAACATTTGGTGGAAGGATAGTGTACAAATATCCAGTGACTGTGACTTCAATTGATCACCAGTGCTCTCCAAAGTTTAAGAACACAGCTAAAATAAAAACATACTAAGAGAGACTTTTATGCAAAGTATTTTTCCAGATATAAGTTTTGAAAGGAGACAGGCAGGAGCTGTATGTACTTCCACTGCAGAGGAGACCAAGGTAACTGATGCAGTGCTGGAAGAATCCAAAAGCCATTGTAGAGGAGATGGAAGAGCACAGGGAGATCAGGTCTGACGTATCTGTTTGAATAATCAGAGAATCATAGAATGTTTTGGGTCAAAAGGGTCCTTAAAGATCATTTAGTTCTAATCCCCCTGCCATGAGCAGGGATGTCACCCACTAGATCACGTTGCTTCAAGCCTCATCCAGCCTGGCCTTGGACACTTCCAAGGATGGGGCATCCACAACTTCTCTAGGCAACCTGTTCAGTGCCTCATTACCCCCTGAGTAAAGAATTTCTTCCTAGCATCTATTCTAAATCTCTCCTCTTTGAATTTAAAACCATTTCCCCTTGTCCTCTCCCTGTCTGCCCATGTAAAAAGTTGCCCTCCATCTCTTTTTAAGGCACTTTTATCCACTGAGGTCTGTCTAGACAAGGACAGCTTTGAACCCAGTGCTGACAGAGACAACAAAGAGTATGCTTCTCTAATAGAAATGGAGGAGAAGCAACACTTCTTTAGAGACTAAGGGGTTAACAACAAACATTGCTTCTACTGGGATTCAAGTTGTCCAGGGCACGGGAGAAGTCTGAAGTAAAGCTAAGACTGAAGAAAGAACCAAGACAGCCCAATACACGTGCCTGGATGAAGGACAGATTTGCAAAAAAATGGGAGAAGTGGAAAAGTTCAGCCCCGAGGATAAGACAGATGAACTATGGAAGAGGGAAAAGGATGAGCTGGATCAGAAAAATGTGAGAGAATTCAAGGTTTCTAATGTTTCTCTCCCCAGGAAACTATCTGAGTCATGTAGCTGAGGAAAGCTTACATAAAGCCAGCATTTCTTCTGGTCACGACAGGGTGAAAATATTGCCAGAAGTTAGTTAGAGAGATATTGAAATACAAGTAAGTACTGATATATAATAAACTCCAGCATATATCAGCAAAGCCCCTATGTCTATACCTTTATATCCTGACAGTGGTCAGAGCATTATCTTTGTGTGAACTACTTCTAATCACCTGTCAAGGAGGCTAAAATTGATAAAGGTGACACATGCTGTAGAGTGGACCTCAGGCTGATAAACTCTGATGGGCTTGTCAAACTGGACTCTGTGTCTAGCTTGAGCTAGAACACCCAAATAACCCACACCCCTGTAGCTGTCCTTGGGCAGGGATGCAGATCTGGGTCTGAAGGAAAAAGAGAGAAACTGTAGTGCACAAAGAGCTGTCAGAACGTGGGCTCAAGCTGAGAAGCAGCCCCTGTGCATATCCACACCCTGTGTGAGCTCTGGGCACTCCTTTAGGCAGACCAAGAGTGTGCACCTCCTCACACTGATGCTGATACAAAACAGAGACAATTACAACATTTCAGAGGGCTTTAGACCTGGTGGGTTTAGTTCTACAGTAGACTGCAGCTTGGGGCCACATAACACCACACAATGTCATTCTGCCTCTGAGATGTTTGGGGAGGAACTGTTTCTGGAGAAATTTGAATCAGTTTACAGAGAACTTGAGAATTAGATAAATCATAACAAAGTTCTGAATAATTTATTGGCAAGATGATAGCTTGAATTTTTACCCTAACAGACCCAGTCATGCTGAGGCACAGCTTGTGTAACTCCAGGTTGAATCTTGGGGAAGGAAATTGCATGCTATACCTGGGGAGCCCCAGTGGGGTGGGACAGAGGTCAAACCAAGATTTGGCTAATGCAGACAAGACACAACCCAAGTTTGAGGTGGTAGGATTGTCTGATATGTCCCTGACAGGGTGTATAGTGCAACCTCCCCACCTTCTAGGAGTGAAGCTGGCTGCTCAAGGTCAGCTCACTGACACAGGCAGCTCTTAGGAAAGACCTGGAGGGACCCTCAGCAGGGGCTCCTCCCTCCTCTGCTTGGCAGCTGCTTTTAAACTGAGGGTCTCATTCCTGGCTCCTGTCTGAGCTACATGCCTGTGCCAGGCCATGTACTTACTGATCTGGACCCCCACTCAGGGACTTGACTTCATGGCCAGAACTTGGAGCTGCCTCATCCCCATCAACTTGTGTGGTGATCTGGACTGAAGGCTGAGTCTGGATACTGCTCACAACTGCTCTGCTTGCCTTGCTCAGGTACAGTGAGATGGGGCCAGGGCTGGGTGAAACCTGCTCTGATGACTCTTAGCACATTTGGCTCCCAGCTTCCTGCCCGTTAGAAAGCAGACGGCCACCCCAGTGCCCTGGCAATCTTCCTTCACCTCTTGTGAACCATTTCCATCTCTGTGGAGATATGAGTTTCTTTAAAATAGTGGCTGGGAATATTACTACTTTGCTGCTCTAACATGAGACAGTCTCAGCAATCCTGCCATCACAGTGGAGGTGCCCTTGGTTTGCTCAGGGAAGGCATGATTTTCAGCATCTGCAGCAGCCCAAATTCTTTGGCTGGCCAAGACTCTAAGACAGGATTTCCAAAGTATGCAGGATATGCCCTTTGGGCAGTCCAAAACACTTGTGGCCATCCTGGACAGACACCACAAACCATGCACCTGGCACTGGACAGCCTTCTCCAGAGACCAGGAGGACAGGTTTCCCCTGGGGATAGGTTGCCCTTCATGGGAAGACTGGAATCATTTAGCCTGATGAACCACCCCAGGGGCCTGCAAAATGGAGAAGAGGAGCAATAGCGAGCTGCTTCTCCTCAAAGCTGAGGCAGAAGACGAACTTTTCATGCTGATCTGGAGCTCCAGTCCCAGCCCCAGTTTGGTATTGTGCTGATTAACTGGCCCCATGAGCAGACTGCAGGAGCCACAGTGCAGACTGCTGGCCACTGTCTCAGTAAGTGTGCTGGTGGAGCTCTTGCCTCAGGCTGAGCAAAACAGAGGAAGTCTTAGGCTTTCTCTTAGATCAATGTCTTTGGTTGGGGTAATGCTGGCAGGGATGAGGTGTGTGATGGCCAGAGATGATAAAAGGGATCTCTGATGCCCGGAGATGATAAAAGGCAAGTTAATGAGGAACTGTGTGGTTCAGAAACCCTGCTCATGGGCATGGGTGTCCAAAGAGTCCAAGCAACCGTTTCACCTCTGATGGCATGAAGTTGAATGCTTCTCCAAGGTGCAAAGCTTCCAGCTCGGTATTTTTAAGGAACACTGCTCGGTTTTAATTCTTAGCTTACCTCCGAGGGCCCTAATTTCTCTTCTGACCCCTTATTTATCTCAGAATATGGGATGAGCAAGAAAGCCAGAGAGCCCGTGGTTTCCCTACACGTAAGCCTTGCGCATCTCTCCTCCAGGGCCGGTGCCCCACGCCGTGCGTGTTTATGAAAGCAGGGATGCCTCCATNCCTAATCGCGGCTGGCCCCTGTGATTGGCTGCGCGGCTCTGACCCCGCTCGGGCTCCCGGCTGGGCGGATAAAAGGGGCCTGAGCCGGGGGCTCCCAGGCATTCCCGGAGCGGGCACCAGGGACCGCTGGCCGCAGCATGACGGGCAAAGCGGGCGCGGCGCTGGCCCCCAGCCTGCCCGGCAAGCCCAAGCCCGACGGCGCGGCCGCCGCCCCCGCCGCCCCGCCGCTGCCTCCGCCGCCCCCCGCGGCTGGGGTCAAGTCCAACTCTGGGCCCACCCCTCCCCGCTGCACCGGCTTCGGCATCCAGGAGATCCTGGGCTTGAACAAGGAGCCGCCGTCGCACCCTCGGGCCGCCCTGGACTCTCTGCCCGCCGGGCACCTGCTGGCGGCCCGCTCCGTACTCAGTCCCGCCGGGGTGGGCGGCGTGGGCATGGGGCTGCTGGGGGCCAGCGGCATCCCCGGCTTTTACACCCAGCCCACCTTCCTAGAGGTGCTCTCCGACCCCCAGAGCGTCCACCTGCAGCCCCTGGCCCGGGCCCCCGGGCAGCTGGACAGCAGCCAGACGGCCAGCTCAGGTAGGCACGTCCCCCGCCCCCGGGGACCCGCTGCGCCCCACCAGCGCCGCCGCCCGCACCCAGCAGCCGCCCGCACCCGGTGTCCCGGCGGGAGGCCACTTGCTCGGCGGCGGAAGGGAGATTTCGTTTCGATCCCGAGAATGAGGAGAAGGGCGGGCGGGACCATATTTTCCCCCGTCCGGGACTGCAGCCGCGGTCTGATGGCGTGGCCCCGGGTGCCCGGCCTAGGGATGCGCAGAGCCCCGTCGGAGCGGCCCCCGCGATCCCGTGTCGTTGCCGGATAATTAGGGGTCTTTCGGCATCCTTTTCCTAGACGGCAGCAGCCTCCCACAACTCTGCCTGCAGGCCCTGTTCCGCGGCCGCTTCGGGTCCTCCCAGAGCGGCAGGCAGCACCGCCGGACCCTGGCTCCGGGGGCAATTCCCGGCCTCCCTCCGGCAGCGGCGCCCGTCCCGGGCCGTGCCCGTCGCCCCCGCCGGCAGCACGGCCCGCCGAGCAGCACGGGGCCGGGCCCGGGCAGGTGGCGCGGAACCGCGGGCAGGAGTGGGATCGGAGCGCGCATCGAAATACGGGTCCCTGATCCGTCCCCCGGTTGTTCTTTCGGGGCAAAGGCGGCGGCGTCCTGCCCTTAACACCCCCGGGCCGTGGCATCCCTGGGGAGCCGGGGGCCGCGGATAGGCAGCAGCTCCTCCCGGGGCTTGTTTTTGCCGGTAGCTCCATAAACCTCAATTTCTCCCTCCCCGCTCCGGTGTTTCTGCGGCGCAGTCCGGGATCCCCGGACTGGGGCAGGCGGTCGCGGTTGCCCGGCCGCGGAGAGGGGGCTGCAGCTTTCCCGTTTTCCTACGGTTTGGTTGAGCTCGCCGGGCTCTGCGTTTTAGCAGCGAGGCAACAGCAGCCTCAGCAAACGACTCTGGTGGAGAGAGACGAGAGCTAGATCCCGGTCCCGGCCCGCAGCCTTCCCTGCCTGGGGCGTATCGCGCCGAGCTGCCCGCACGGGATCGGGAGCGGCGCGGGGGCCGCGCTGGAGGGAGCAGCCGGCGTCGGGCCCCGTCCGCGGCGCGACCGCAACGAAATCTTCGGCCAGAGCCGGCGGAGGGAGCGGAGCCGGCGGGCCTGGCCCTAGCCGGGAGGACTCTGGCGGGGAGCGAACCCCAGCCCACAGCCGCTGCCTGTCTTTCCGCAGATTCCGAGGATGTCTCCTCCAGCGACCGAAAAATGTCCAAATCCTCCCTAAATCAGAGCAAGAAACGAAAGAAGAGGCGGCACAGGTAAGACAGCGGCGGCCACCCCGCCCGCTCCCGTCGCCTCAGTCCCCAGGGAACCGGCCACCGGCGAGCCCTGTCGCCCCGGCGGGGACGACCCGCTCCGGCCTGGAGCAAAATATTCTTCCCGGCACCGACCGCCGGAGCGCCCCGGCGCCCCTGCGGCTTCTCCAGTGGGCCCTTCCCTTTATTCTTTCTCCCCGTCCAAAATAAATCGGATATGGGGACGTGCCTGTAGGGAGAGGGGGATTCGACCACAGGTGTCATTTTATTTAATTTTTTCCAGCTCCGGATCCAGGTATCCCGAGTCGCAATCCTGAGCAGCCCATGAGCTGCGGTGGAATGCGGATCATCAGTGTTTGGAAGGGAAAATCATCAACCTGTCAGAAATAATAAAAGCCGTTTCCAGCTCCATATACAGCAATCTTAATACTTGCTGTCAGCAAGATAGAATTCCTATCAATAATTTAAATATTTTATTAGGTAAAAATAAATATTTTGCCAATAGATTAAATAGTTGGGAATCAGAGACAGCCAGCAAAATAAGCTGAAGAAGGCTGGGAAACTGTTTAAGGAAACGAAGATTCACTTTGGGGTTTGGTTTCCTGTAAGCACGGTCAGGGTAATAGACTTTGCCTGACTTCTCCCACAGTTAAAATGGAGTTGGTTTGTTTGCGCTTTATAGGCAGAAACGAAAAATCCCGTGCTGGGTTCTGGCATTACTGTGGCCGGAGCACCAGGACAAAGGAAGGCCAAACACCATCTACTGAAGGGTGATTTAGGAATAATTAAATCAATCCTGCCACGATGCAGGAAAGGTGGATTAAAAGACGCTCAGTGAAAGCTTATCAGGATGCGGGGTGGAAGGAGACCGACTATCTCAGGAGACATCCTGCTATGTGTGCAACCGGAGGCTCGGTCTGGAGGGCTGGTTTCCAAACCCGGCCCCCTCCCCAGGCAAATGTTCCCAGTTTGGGTGCTCTGGAGTAAGTACGAGTTCATTTTCTTTGCGCCCCAGACGGGGCTGGGTGATACACAGCTGGGATTTTTGTACAGGTCCTGATCTGGATGAGAGATAGGAAACGAAATTCAGGTTTGTTTTGTTTTCAGTTCCGGACAGGAACAGACCTGAAACATTTGGCTGTATTTGAATATTATGTTGTAAACAGTTAAGACCTCTAATTGTACCAAGGAAGGGCTGGAAGATGACTGGCCAATAGCCTGCAAATAGCTGCAGGATAGAAACCTTAAAAGGAGCAGTGGATTGTGAATTGCAAAAGGGACAGGGACTACCCGGGAATGAACTAAAAAGGGAAAACTTCAGCTGAATGTCAGCAAAACCCTCCCGCCGGTGAGCCTGGACGGGCTTCCGCGCTCTTGTCGGAGGAAGATGGAGGGGAATGCTTGAAATCTAAACTGGATCAAAATTGGAATAATTTTTCCTGTGGTCCCAGAGAGAGAAAATACATGATTCAGTGTGCCTCTGCTGTCCCTAGAGTTCACAGATTTGTCAGAGTTGAAGAAAAACTGTTTGAAAAGAGAATGTATCTACGAGTGAATTTAAAGAAGGGTCTGATTGCAGGCGGGTCCCTTGCATTTGCATCCTGCTTTTGTTTGTAATATTATCGATCTGGTGGAATCCTTTTCATTTTGCATAACGGAGGATATTTCTGATATTTTCTGTTTATGCTCTCTGGAACAGAAAGGCTTTTCTGAAATTTGGGTGTATTTTAGAAAAATACTCTATTTCCTCTTTCCTTCTGGGACATACATGTTTCTTAGATTGATGGTAAATTTACACATTTACTTTGCACAAGGGCTGCAATTCTTTGTTGGGTTGAGGATTGTTTTATTTGGTTTTTTTTTTGGTTGAGGTTTTTTGTTCGATTTGGCTTTTTTGTTGCTTTTTTGTTTTGGTTTGGTTTTTGTTTGGTTGTGGTTTTTTGTTTGTTTGTTGTTTGGGGATGGTTTTTTGCAATTGCAGTATTTTTAGTTTTTATCAAAAATTGTGCTTTCTGTACTGAAGGAGTTGAAGGGTGGGAGTTTTAACCCTCAGGGAGTGGAAGTGGTCCGAGACTTCTCATCCATCTGCTAGAGAAGGGCTTTCATCTGTCTCGGCTTTCCAGCTGCTGATTTTTCAATTTGGTTGTCCCAAACTGAGAACTGGCTGCACGGAGCCGGGCTGGGCTGCTGCCTGCCCAGGGCGGTCCGGGAGGATTTCTAAAGGATAATGGGGTAATGCAAACCGGCAGGGAACAGCTAACGAGATATTGGAGTGGAAGCAGCCAGGGTAAAGGCAGAGGAAGGGAGCTGGTCCTGACTCTCAAGGGGAAGAACTGGTGAAAAGTGGTGGGTTAGGGTAGAGAAAACATTTGGAGAATTCATCCAAAGACTGAGACTCAAGGTGAAGGATTATTTGCCCATGGAGATTGCAGAGGCTAAGGACCAGCAGCTGGGAAAGGGCTCAGCACCTCTCCAGACGAGGTGCTGAGGAGACGCTGCTTCATCTCAGTGTGGTGATCCTCACAAGAGGCAGCAGAGTCTGAGATCAGCTGCCATCACTGCGGGTGCTTGCTGCTGGGGAGGCACTGTCTCCAGAGGCAAGTCCCTGAAAGGGAAGGTGATTTGTAACTGTTAAAAATGCTGTCTTCTGGAATTTTCTGGTTCTCCTTTCACCCTGGCACTTGACCTTTTGTGCACAAGAAACATAGGAGGTGGGGAAAAGCTATGTATTAGACAGTTACCCAGGTTTCACTGTTTTCAGTGTCCATTTCTCTGACTCTTCATCATCTTTGCTGCTTCTTGTGTTTTGATCAAAGAGTTTTACTCCCCTCAGGACAATCTTCACATCCTATCAACTGGAGGAGCTGGAAAAGGCCTTCAATGAGGCCCACTATCCTGACGTATATGCTAGAGAGATGTTGGCCATGAAAACAGAGTTGCCAGAAGACAGGATACAGGTAATCATATCTCTTGGACCCCCTTATTGTGCTGCTCTCAGCCATGTTCATCCCTCCATGAGGAAAAGGTAGCGGCATGGGAAGGGTGACATTTTTCTGAATAAACTTCCCCAGGCTGTCCACTCTCCTGCTTTTGATGGGTAGGCAGACAGATCAGATATTCTTGGCAGATTTGTAGTTGGTGTTTGTATGTTGATATGTGCTGTGCATGGTGTGTGGTACCAGTGATTTGGGGTGTGTGTAACTGAGGGAATCTTAAATCAGAGAAGGACAACAGGCATGCAAAAGAAGATGACAGTGTTTCAAGGTCTTGGTAAAAGCAAGAAGAGAGCCTCCCAGAGACCATGTCTGGGTAGGCATTGCTGAAGGGAAAGAGCTCATCTCTGCTCCTTTGGCCACAGAAGGATGCACAGGGATGGCATGAGCAGCTAGTACAGCTGTGGGTAGGATGCAGTGTGGGAATGATGGGTGAGTCCCAGTGAGATGTTTTAACCATGTCTGCACTTTTACTGTATTTGCCTCCTCAAGTGACGTTTCCCTGAAAGTTTCTGGGGACAATTTTTTGTTATTTTTTGTTAATCTGTTAAATTTTATTAAGTTAACAGCTTTTAACATTAGCTGCATGTCAGTCCTGTCGTGCTACTGTGAGGAGGTAGAACAAGGTGGTGTGGAATATCACTGCTGTGTGGTGAATCCTCCAGCAGGAAGGAGCAGCCTGAGCTGCAGGGCTGGGCCAGGACCAGCCTTTGGCATGCATTACAGCCAGGAAGCTGGAGAAGACTTAACAGCTGCTGTTTACAGTGTGGGAGGCACACTGGACAGAGTTAACATGATGTTCACAAGGGTGGGCTCCAGCAGCTTCTTTTGCCTCACTTTACTCCATGGCTTGCTCCTATCAGGTTTCTACACAAGGCACAGGATTGTAATGGCCAAGCCTTGAGCAGGTGGAGTTCTGGTCTGCTAGAAGTCTGTCCTGGCTCTCCACACAGTGGCAGTGACTGGCCTCTGTGACTGGTGCACAGGAGTTTCTACAAGAGACCTTGTCCCATGTGCCATGTGGTTTTGGGAGGGTCCTGGTTTCCCTGGTTCCTCCTTCTGTTCATCCCTCATCCATGCCCAGCACCCACCAAGCTGTGTCTGGAGCTTCTGCTCTTTCTTTGCTGAAGTGTAGCCTTTTTCCTCCTCTGTTCTGAGCCCCCCTCACCACCCTTATTCTTGTGCTCAATGAAAAATTACATTTTTATAAAAGCAACTCATGCTTCTTATCCCATTGACCTGGCAGGACTCCTGTTGATCTAACAGCTTGTAGATAACCTGTGTGGTAACAGGATTTACACCAGTCTTCAGAAATAATGGCCCACCGTCTCAAATCCTACCTGATGCATTAGGGTTTTGCTCTGAGAAACAAGCCCTGATGCTTTGCCTTTAGGAGTGAAATGAATGGATGGTCACCTCTCCACTTGTGATCCTGTAGGACATGAGGTCAAGAGAGGAGAGATTGTTGGGAGTTTATTGTTGCCTACAGCCACAATTTGGCGCTGGGCTGGAAAGAAGATCCTTTGATTTCCCATAGAAGACCTTTTCAAGGAAGAGGTTCATCTAGTGGCACAGCATATGTTGAATTCCAGAGGCCCCATTTCTCTGGCCAGAGCTGAGAGCATTCACTCTGTGTGAGGTGGAGTGAGATGTTGTGGCAGTGTAGAGCTGACACAGCTTGTATGGCTTCAGCATCTGGAACACCCTTCCAGTGCTGAGTGTTTTTACTGATTTGGAAATGAAATAGCAGGTAAAGTATCTTAGCTGTCACTGACTTGTCTGCCCTCTCATTCTGCAGCTGGCTAAGGAACAACTGCCTACTCTTCCTGTATTGCAGCTTTTAAACCTAGGAGGGCTCCTTACTGTGACCCCTCTGCTCTTGAGATCACATTAGACTTGGACAGCAGAAGCACTCCAATGTATGGCTGTTCTGAACATCAGGTGTAACTAATGGCATGTGTACTCCAGAAAAAAGTGATTGTGAATAACAGTTTTGCTGACCATGAAAGAGGAAATAATGAGAAACAACAGAATTCCTGTAGCATCTGTTGAGCACCTTGCCAGGGTGATCATCAAGCTCACAAAGGAGTCCTGAGCACCACTGTTCTTTCCAATAGGTCAGCAATTGATTGTACCTTACCACACATTCTATGAAATTTCCTTGTCCATACTTCTTGTGTGTGACAAGCTATGGCAAGGTTATTCCCAACTTTGATCATACTTCTTGATATTTTACCTCATATTCCTTTTCTTTGGATCTTTTTGTTATGAGCCTAATTCTTTCCCTCTGGTTATAAAGTTCATGCTCTTCAAATAAATATATTTCTTCTCCTGGCTGTCACTTTTGGTTTTCATCATTGCTTAAGTAAGTTGCAAAGATATTTCCTTAAATCATCCTTCATGAATAACATGCTCATCTCTTAATCATGTGGTTGTTCTTACATGAAGCCCATCCTGTCTGTGAGCCCTTCTGGAGATAAAGGACCACATGCCTACAGCTGCATGCTGGGTGTGTTCACACCAGTTCAGCTGGACTTGTGGTCCTTTGCAGAAATAGTCTTGGATTAGCACTGGTCTGCTTGCTTCCTTATTTATTTCTGTTTATCTAATTCAGTCACTTCAAACTTCTTTAGAATTATTTATTTTATGCTCAGGATTTTCCCTTCAGTGTTCTGGGTTTCATATGGAATTTTGTTAACTTTGGCTAACAAGCATAATAACAGCCCTACCAGCTTTGACAGTGGCAAGGGGTTGGTGCTACACAGGGCAGCTCTCTAGTGATACTGAGTACTTTGTCAGTCTCCTGGGATTTCAAATACATGTAAATATCTTAATATCCCATGGCAAGAAGTTCTGCAGCAGAACTGCCTAAGTGCAGTAGATCTTGCTTTGAATCTCTTAGCATCATGTAATGCCCCTTGGAAGAGACAGCTTACAATGAATCTTTACTCCCATCTTTATAATATTTATAATTTCACATCACTGCATTTTTTTCCTTGCATGAGTTTCCAGCTGCCTGAGGGAGCTCTGTAGTTTTGCACTTTCACTGTAGCTTGTGGTTCTTCTCAGTTTTCAGCAATGCTCTCTCCCTCCTGTAGATCATTAATGAAAGTGTTTTCTAATATTGTTGTAAGCATCACATGTTGTGGACTTCTACAGCATTTCATGTAGTTTCCCACTGGATCCTCACCTAAGACTGATATCTACTCCTTATTTTCATTCATGGAATTATTTCTCAGGAGGTATTAGTCAAAGAGAGAGTAAATCACCTATGAAATTTGATGTGAAAGTGAAATTCAGGGAGGGCAATTGAAAGAATGATATATAGGAACTGTTTGCAGGTAAAGCCTTCAGCGGAACACTACAAATAGCCATCAGAGGCCAAGAAAGTTACTGGTTTAAGAGAACATTGAATCCAGGAAAAAAAAAATATTCAAACCCTCCATTTAAAGAGGATATGAAAGTGTATTTTTTTTTCCAGGGCAGACACACACTGTGTGTGTCTTACACTGAGCTGGCTGCTCCTGGAAGGAAAATGAGCATCCTCCCATTGAGTGGCATGGGAAAATAATTTTTTTCATGGTGAGATACTATGCACAAGTCAGAACAGATGTCACTGTGGCCATTTTGCAAGATACTTGAAAAAGACCATATTAATCAATGTATTTGAAAGAATATTCATAGGAGTTGAAGTGCCAATATTGGAATAAACCTAGACTGTTCTCTAAAATCCAAGAGAGGTAAGTGGATTCCTGTGGGGAAGTATATCCTTAATAAACATTATGAAGTATTAAAAATGTCCTGAGGCTGACAAATACTGTGACATCTGACTTAAATCACTGTTTCTCATAACAAATCTCGTAAGAGTAATGTGTAGATTTTAGATTAGTTATCCCTATTGAATTTAATAATACGTAACAATTCCAAACTTTAAACTGAGTAGTTACAATATTAAAGTTCAGTAACAGTTAGATTTGGGCATCATGAAATGATTGTGTATGTTTGTCCTTAAAGTACGTCTCCTACTGATCAAACAAATTGATTAATCAGTATTTCAAAAAAATAAGATCCTGACTGCTATTGTAGGGACATTAGAGTCACCTTTTAAGGGAAGTAATCAATTAAAAAAGGTAATAAAACTGCTAAAAATTGTCAGTTCTTGTTGTTAAAAGATTGTATGGTAATTATTTGGATGACAAATTTTGGGACAAATAAAATTGCTCACATAAGCAAAAGGAATCCCAAGAAGAGGTTGGTGCTGTGTGCGGAGTGGGGATTGTCTGTACATCCAGCAAGCTTTGTCAGGCAGCTGAGAGGCCAATTTTGACTAAAACTAAACAAGGTCAATTAAATCTCTAATTGAAAAAGTATTAGTTTAGCTATCAGATTAACACATTTCAGTATCACTGTGAAGCCCTTTAGGAGTTGAACAGGGATGGAGGAATCAGGAAGAGTAATCATTTAGAGGGAAGTAAGTGCCAAGAGTATTTTGCAAGGACAGAGGCTTACCTTCCTTCAGTTTTGCAAAAAGGTTTTCTGTTTAGAGACGAACATAATTTGACAAGGCTTGAGGAACCTGTACTGCACTGAGTGTGAGCTCAGGAGTGAAACACCATGGCGTCCCCTCAAGAAACATGATAGAAAGCATGAAGGAAAAATTAGTNCCATGGTGTAAGTATGGAATGCTGTGATTGCTTCATGCAGCTGGTGACCTTTCCTGAATGTGTGCCTGGAATGGCTGCCAAAGCATTACTTAGTGCTGCAGAAAGCAGTGGTGGTGGATTTTCTAAGCTTATCGCTATTACTCCAAGAAGTAAGGACCTGTCTACTTTTGTTAAAATTTTGGGTGACTCTCACACAGAACAGAGAAAGGCCAGCACGAAGCACACTGCCAGTGGGTTCCAGCTGGTATCTCTATACAGCACATTCACGGGGACCACGTAGCTAGAAGGAAATTACCACAGTGGTTAGGGTTGTTGGAGGCAGATTACCAAGGTAAAGGACAAGCCAAAAGTGTTGCTGCTGTGTGAGCCAACCATTTCAAAATATATACATTTTAAGAGCCCTGCAAGCAGTTCATCATGAAATAGAGTTGAGCAGCTAGTGCTGGCTACCTTTGCCAATAATTTGTGAGCGCTGGGGAAAGCCATGACTCTGTGATACCAGATAAGTGTCATAAACTTCCCCTATGCTTCTAGAAGTGTTGGAAGTATACAAGTGAGAGTAATAAAACTAATCAAACTTAGTGGTTTACTGAGAATATTATTATGAGTTTTTCTCATGGCATATGGTACATCTCTGCCTCCATGTCTTTAATTGGTATGTTAGGAGTTCATCCACTTTTCTGCCTCTTCAATAACATGCTTGTTTAGTTGATCTAAATTCATATTCATTTCCATTTTTCAATTAAGAGTTGTTTAATTTGGCCCTTTCTCTAATGGATTGTTTTCATTACCCTTTATCTATGGCCTGTTTTCAGCCCATGTGCTAGAACTTCGTTTACAAGTTAATTACCAGAGCTGCAAACAGAGGGGCTGGGTGATGGGCAAGAGCAGGGCCCAGGCAAGCCTTTCCAAAGGGATTCTTGTCTGAAAAGTCTTACACTACATGCTTTTGGACAGAGAAAGAAAATGTGGCAGGAGAACAGAAGAAAAATGGAGGGCTGGGAATGACACTTCAGCTTATTGGAGTGGGGACTCTCTTGCTTGTTGCTAAGACCATGCAGATTGCCTGCTTATCTTGTGGGATTTTACCCTGCTACAGCTGGGGCTGTTAGGTGCAGTTTTAAAAGGTCTTTTTGGTAGAGAGGTGAAGGTACAGAGTTATGAATATTTTCTTTACCCAGGTACTGCTTTATCCCTCTATGTTCAGTCCCTGAGTTGCTTTCATTCACTGATCAATTTTCTAAATGAGACAGAAAAACAAATAAAACCAAACTTGCCTGTTCTTGCCTTCTGCTCTGTTCTTGCAAGATGTTTATGGCCATCCCAGGATAAGGGACTGGGAATTTGATGTGCTCCTCCACAGTGTTGGGAGGGACACAGGGCCCTTTACAGTGACTCTACTTGTTCTCTCCATGGTTTGGAGACACTATCAGCAAGGATCTGACACCTTCAAGTGTTTGGTCACACGAGTTTGCTGGGAGAGGAAAAACAGGCAGGCAACAAAATATGCTGAAGCCCATTTCTGTGGAATGCCTTGGCAAAGGCTTTCCCCATCATGTCCAAGAGAATCGGGAATGGCTCTGCAGATGTGATGCAAGGCCGTGACAACTCTTCCCTGCGTTCACCCTCCCAATTTCTTAACAACAGTAGTTTAAGGCTAACACTTCTCTGAGTTAACTTAGGCATTGCAGTTCCTCGATCACTTTAGCTCCTCTGGAAATACTATCCCAAATCCCTGTACTGGGAACACTTGTATTCACTTCTTCACTTAATGATGAACTTTCTTTTCGCTCTTCTGACACCACTGCAGTTTTTCACAGCTGATTTTTTAAAAATAATTGGTCACCCCAGAAATTTCAGCAGTTAATTCCTCTCCAGCCTTATGACGCCTGGCAGAGGGAACAGCATTCATGTTTTCCTTTAATGATCCTTTATTACAAAGTTTTCCTCCTTTCCTACTTTGAATAGAGATTTTTCTAACAGTTCAATAACACAGGCACTTTAGACACTCAGTTAATTTACTCTCGCCTTTATTTCTTAATGGATCTATTTCTCTCTGTAGTGTTTTTCTTTTACCCTGATAGATCTCAACAAGTTCTTCTGAGTCTTCTCTGGGAGCACAAACCTTCTCTCCTTTTCATCACCCTTCTCTGTGGGTGTTCTGTGAGCCAGGTTTTGCCCCGGCACTGTAGAGCAGTCCAGTCCTCAGCAGACATACCAAGCAGCTCAATCTCCATGTGGATGAGGCCAGCAGGTCCTTCTGTGGAGCAGAAAAGAGGAACTGAGCTGGACAACAAGCTATTTCTACAGTATTTTACAACAAAGATGCCTTCCAGAGGATGCTTTATCAGAGGCTGTGAAAAAGCATTAGGTGCTCTTCTGTCTGCCCTGAGCATTGCTGCCCTGGGAGCAGCAGCAAGAGGTGTTCGGTTTAGGACCTGCCTGGTGTGAGAAGCACATTTGCTCCCTACTTTCTCTCTCAGCAGGTATCTGGTAGGCTCACAAATGTCTGAGCAAAGGCAGAGCTGAAATTATGGCTGCCACGTTGCTCTTAGAGCTTTCAGCTGCAGTTTTCTCTTCAAATTGTAGCAGAGGGATGCAAGCCAAGCATTGCTTGTAGTTGGTCACCTGACTGTGAGTTATATAAATGCTCATGCCATGCATGTTGCACATTCATAAACATAGGGGTTATGTCTCTTCCCTGGTTTTGAAGTAACCTAGTGACTGACTCGTGCCTGGCTGCTGTAGCTGTCCTGCTCCAATGTGGGTAAGCAGCAGGCAGGGTTAGCTCGTACCTGTGCTGTTCAGGCAGGCCAGCACAGACAGGCTGCCCACCCATGCCTCTGGGAAGCTCTGGTTCACCTGCAGCTTTGGGATCCACATGGCAACATACTTTCTCACCATGCTACCCTTTCCTTTCTAAAGACACTGCTTGGCTCATCCAGAGGGAGAGCTGAACTGTGAGTGTTGTTGAAAAAAAAATCTTGGAAGGATCTAGCCATCCCATCCATGTGAACATGCATGATAAATACCTGTGGCAGACACTGCTCATAGCCAGATGTGCCAGTGATGTCCATTCCAAGACAATTTGCTTTATGTCCATCACATCATTCTGATATCTCTGGGTCCCTTCACTGCCAGCCTTCCAACTCAGAGTGCCCCATGAGTGTCACTACAACAACTGCCATTTGTAATTTGACTGCATCAACTTCTTCAGCTTATATGATGACCATGACATGAGATCAAGGCTCAGTGTCTAAGTGCCAACTAAGGGAGGGTCCTGGCCCGAGATACCTGGGACTGCTGGTGAGCTCAGATGTGCTGTCCTGGTGAGAGCAGCATTCCCAGACAGGCTGTGTGTCACCAGCTCTGCAGGCCACACCATCAGCTGTGCTGTGCCCGAGCTGGCGGTGTCGCCTGCAGGCGTCAGCAGCACAGCAGCAGCCAGTGCCTGGAGCATCAGTTTCCTGCAGCTGGAAGATGTCATGTGAAAACCCCTGGAGTTGTGAATTACCCAAAGAAGGTTAAGGGTACACAGAGCTGAGGAACAAGTAGAGCCAGGAGCAGACACGTGGTAGGAGTAGAGTGCTGAAGGCCTACCCAAGCTGGTGCATGGAAACTGATTACATCTTACAGCATTTTATAAAATGCCATGTTTGTATAGATATCTTCCAGCTAATGCTTCAATGCTTCAAGGGTGCAGTGCATAGGTGAGCATGTGCTGTATCCCTTGGGGACTTTGCAGACTGTCCCCACGCATGTAAGGGTGGGCTTGAGCCTTATCTCAGGGAACAGTGGGCACCAGTAGTACCGCAGACACCATCTCTTGCTGGTGCACAGCCTCTGGTGCCTATGTATTTTTCTGGAGAGAGCACCTTTACCCTTTGCTCAGTGTCTACTGATGAAGGGCAGGGCACCATGGAGCTGATGGTGGCATGCAGGGAGCAGTCCCAGAGCACAGGCAGTGCTCCACAGCCTCAGAGGAATGCTGGCATCCCATGGTCTGATTTCAGGGCCCATTGAAAGGCATCGTGATGGGGACATGACACTTCTCCTCTGACTGCCTTGACTCACCTTCTCTAGCATGAAAGTGATAATGTGGTGTGTCCCTGCATGATTACTGCAGGTGTGCATTACTTACGGATGTTTATGAAGATCTATGCTAAGGTTTCCTCTGTGCTACAGGACCTGCAGAGCAGTGTTAGGGGGGGAAAAGAAGGCAAAATGAAATAATTCAGGCAGGATAGCAGCTTGGTTAATGAAGTCAGGTACTGTGATCACCTAAAGGATGGATGTGCACTATCACCGTTTGTGACAATGACAGATGTCTCTCTGGGTTTCTGTGGATTAAGATGATGACTACACCCTTGTCAGCTTTCTTGTGACTATCATGCATCTATGACCCTGATGTTTTTCTTGGTTTTCACTCAGCATGTTAGGAAAAGTGGAATTTGGGTGTTGATCTGCCAGGTCCCAGCATATGGGAGCCTATTCTGTAGCGCCAGCTGAGCTACTGGTCAGTTGGAATCACAGCGTGGCCGTGGTGAAGTCAATGTCTCAGAGATGCATTTGCTGTGCAGGTGTGATGCACAGACTGAGTGTGTGTTGAACCACTGATCTCACTATACTGACCCTGCATGTCTGTGCACACTTGTTTTTCTTTGGGGAAGATGGAATCCCTGCAGCAAACGAAGCTCTTTGCTTTTGAAAGGTTACAAAAAGTGAAAAAAACATGTTGCCTCAAGAGGCCCGGTGAAAATCCCAGATTTACCAAGGGAACACAGTTTAAGACACGCTTCCTGGTGAAGTGGGATTTTATAGCTTTGGATAAATTGCAACAAATAGTTATTCTTGGCCAATGTAGTGCTTTTAAGAGTAGGATTCAGAGACAGGACTAGCCTGCAGGACTGGTGGCATGGTAATATCATGTACATTTTTGCTGGGTGCTGCTCAAGCCCATATTCAATGAGTGCCCTGTTATTCTTTTAGCTTAGAGGAGACCCAAGCTTGGATGCACCATCATGTCTTCACTCAAGAGGGATGACTGCTGTCTCACAGCTCATCTTGTATCTCTGGTTGGACCTGTTAGCCAAGTGGGTCGGACACAAGTCCAGCTATTACCAGGAAGGGCTCTTGCTATGTTGTGTACAGGAACAGCCCTTTCTAAAGTGAGTTCAGCGAGCTCTTTCCCAGTGTTTAGCAAGAAGAGGGATGATGAGTCCTGTGATCAGTCATGCAGCCCATGTGCAACCTTTACTGCTCTCATTTAACTTCATAACCACTTTACACCAGCCATAGAAAGTGATGTCACCATAAACAGTACCAATAACTTTGATGTTACATTTGAAAAGACAGCAATAAACTGTTTCCAGGCTTACACAAGTGGTGCAGTCTCCACCAGCAGTCAGGAAGCTTTTCTGTAGTGACTGCTAAAACGGAGGGATTTGAGGAAGCCCCAGGGCACAGTCAGACCTCATGCTCTCATGGCAGTCCCAGTGCACGTGGTATGGGTGGGGACATGCTCCAAGCAAGATATGAGGCCATTCTTTGCTGTGTTCACACCTTCACATTGAACCCAGCCAGGGCCACAGGTCCTGTCTGATATGAGGATGAGGACCGTTGGATGATCACTGTTTTTTCAGAGGAGGTTTTCATTTTGACCATCGTCATTGTTAAGTCTTGTGGAGACTTAATCTAAGTGGAGAGGGAGGAGGTAGAAAGGGAGAGGTGTAGCTGCCAGGAGAAACTGAGTACTGAGATGGCAACAGGGCCCCGGACCTGGAGGGCAGCTGGAGGTGTTGGCTCCACCCCACAAAGTGCTTCAAGTGGGGAAGTGACGAAGAACATACACCTGCCTGTCCATGTGCTGGGGAGATGGTCTCAGCGTCAGCCTGGGAGTCTTGGGATTTTGCGCCTTGGTTTAGGTGCTGTTTTGCCAACAGCTGCGTGCAGCTGCTCCCTGCAGCCTGGCAAACGCATGTGCTGGAGTGTCCGTGTGTCCGTGTCGGTGTGTCCGCAGGTGCGGACGTGCATCTGCCTGTGGCCATCTAGCGGACACTCAGCTCGTGCTGCTCCGGGCTCGGACCGGCTTGTGCTCCCTAAACCTCGCTCCTTGAAATGCCCCTGTTGGAATGCTATATCAAAGGCAGTATAAGAGATTTGCTGAAGCAAAATTTCACCATTATCAAGCCTGGAATTTTCCTTTAATAGATGAGGAATGCTTGGGCATGGAAAAATATTTTTTAAACTATTAATAAGAAAAAAATTCCAATATAAATTCTCCTGTCTTTGTACCCTAGCTTGGAAAGTAGCTGCCAAGAAAATGAGTGTTACCAGTGGAAAATATTAGGTTGAAACAAAACAGAAACAATACACAGGAACACCACAGATGTTTTAAAATATCCCTTCACTAATTCAGATTTCTGAATTATGGCTAACTTCAGGGAGATTTCGCTCTTTAGCAGACAATATTTCAGGCACTGATTTGGTAAACAAACTAATATAATGAATGTGGATAATGGATGTGTCAAGTCTCATGTCCCCTTGCAAAATGAGAGATTTCTCCTCCTACAATTTGCTCTTCTGCATCATCAGTAATCTGAAGAAGTATCAGTTGTCATTTATGATTCAGAGGAGGAAACTGTCAAGATTATCTTGCCAGTCTTGACTCCAAAACTCCCATTCCAAAACCCTTGCAACCCTGTAGTCAAGTACAGAGTGCCTGAACTTTTATTGCTTTGGGCAGTGGGCACTGGAGGTGAGTATCAGGTGATGATTAAAGTTAGAGACATTCCCATTTTTTGCAACACTGCAAGACAAACCTGTCCACTTTTCTCCATTGTCCATTTTTGGAGAATAAGCTTCCTGGAACAAGCTTCCCAGGTTTCACAAGGGATGTTTATGTGAAAATAGAGGTGTGAAACTTTTTGGGGTGTAACACATTGGTCCAAAAGACACCTCTGCACATGACATCGTGACAGCTTTGCACAAACGTGACATGCTTCAGTCTAAAATTAATCAGAAGGTTTCACTACTGCCCATGAGATGTGGAAGCAGAAATACAGTCTTTTCACCATACCATGGGCTGTGCAACAGAGAACTAGATGAAAACAAGTGAGAAGGAAGGTGCAGGGTACAGAGCAACGTCAGTAAAGCATTTCACAAAGCTGAGCCAATCCACGAGGTGGGAAGGAGCAAGAGGAAATGTGGACAAACCTAGACACTGTTTGAAGCAGACCAAATCTTACAGTCAGAGGAAGCTGTAGAGTAGATATCTCCAAGCAAGGACAATAAACAGCCAAAGAATACCAAAACCACAAGAGATGTGTAAGGTAAGTAAAGTGTAAGAGTGAAACCCTCTCCTGGAAAAGTGAGGTGCCAATAATAAATAACTGCATATTTGGATGTTGTGACTGATATACCAGCACAGCTGAAAATACCTCTGGATTACTAAAATCACCGCATAATTCAGCTCAGAATCAAGGCATGTGAAAATGTTGGTAACACATCGATAAATTTGAAGAAATCACTAAGATCTTCTCGTAAATGATGGAACCATTTGAATGAGGACAAAATCATGAAAACAGGACACAGGGGACAATCCTCGTGATTTGAAATGGCATGAGGGCTGCCAGTGCCATGCTGGAGCTCATCGCTCAATGTTCCTCAGAATGAGCTGGTGACAGAGATGCTTGACTGGGATCTGATCCCAGCAATATACACTATTGAGCACCATTGGTTTCACTTGATTTCATGCCTCAGATGAAGATATGGTTCCTAGTATAAAAGCAAGATGGTCAGTCTTCCTGATTTCTGTTCTGATAAACATTCTGTGATTTCAAACTTTCATTTTTCCTAATCAAAAGCAAAAGAAAATTCCCATCAAATGACAAAAATTGGTTTTGGAAATCTCAGAATGGTCTTACTGAGATGTTGATGTAATTTTGATTTTCTCATTTGGCTTTAAAGCATAGATTTTGCATGTCTTAGGCAGCTGAGATTAAAATATGGCGTTCAGAAGAAAGCTATAGATAATTTTGATTACACTTCCACTGGCTGGACACAGTTTTTCCTGTGTGATTGAATCAGCATTTTTTGATTGAAGATTTTCTACCAGCTCTAGTCAAAATTGGGCTGCCAGCTGGCAAAGCTTCTGCTACCTCCAGTATTTGCGTAATGCTGCCATGGAAAAGGGGATGCTCCAGGGTAGCAGGTTTAGTGGCAGTGGGCAGTGCTGGGGCAAGCTGAGACCCAGCCAGGGAAAAGGAAGAGAAGCATGAAGCATGCAGGAATATGATAGGGGCATCAGGGCAAGAGGGAAGAGAAGGGGAAGTGGTAAAAGCATCAGTAAAGAGGCACCTGCAGCTGTGCAGCCTGTGCTCTGGAAATGGGAGGATTGCATGACCTGGAGTGAGACCCTCTGCCAGCATCCTGCTGACTGCACAGCCAAGCAAACCCATGTTTCACACAGGCATGGAGGAGAGGGTGAAGAGAGGAAGCTCTGTATTCCTGAGGGTCTTTGCTTAGGCCCTGGAGGATTTGCAGCCATCCATGGTCCAGTGGTTACAGATCAGCAGTATGAAAGTGTAAATCACACTGTTTATCATGCAGAGGACGTGACATGTGGTGAAGCAGCCTCCTTCCTTTGCCTGGTAAAATCCTCTCTGACATGCACAGAGTGTCTTCTACTGGGAGAAGCTGGGATCACAGCCAGTGGGACCACCACCCCACCCATTCCACAGAGCTGTCTGGGGGAGTGGGCTGGCTGGGCTCCTGGGAATGGCCAACGGTGGCTGTCATCAGTGCTAGCAAGCCACCCACCAGCCTACCCTGAAGCTCTGTCCCTACCATAAGGTTTCAGTGCTGGGCAGTTCTCCTCTGCACAGGCAGAAGAGATGATATTGCCTTGCCACCTGAGACCAGGACATCGCTCTGTGGCATCAGTCTTGTGGTCCCCATAGCAGAGCTCGGGGACTGGCACAGACCCCTGGTGCTCCCCACTGCAGCTTGAGTTCCCCCACAGCTACGAGTAGAGGGGACAAGAGAGGGTTAAGCTGTCAGCTCTGTAATGTTAAACAGGTGTCAAAGGCACCTCCATATATCTGCAGATTGAAATCAAATTCTTTGCAGTATAAAAAGATAAATTACCCAGGCGATTCCCGCCTCATCCCACTCATCAGGCCAGCGCCAGACGGCAAGCAATTTTTTTTTTTAATGTGCTAACGACCTAATCAAGCAATCAAGTCGGAGAAGATTGCAGAGTGACCCCGAGCATCCATCTGCCAGCGAGACCCCGACATTCATTTCCATTCTGCCGTGTACTTTCCGGGAAAGGGAGGGAAAAAAATAGAAAAGAAAAAAAATCCTAAACAAATTAACACCCAATTTTCTGTGAGTCTAATTAGTTAAATGAGGAGGTGTTTGGGGTGTCCACGGGGAGGGAGGGACTGCCTCTCGGAGAGGGGCCTGGTAACTCCATGGCATTAATTAGCGCAGGTCAATGGCGTGGTTCCCTGGGGACCAGCTGCTTTAATTTCCCGTGATATTTCAGTGCCTGAGGCCCATCGATTCAAACTGAAATTAACTTATTTTTCAATCAGGCCTGGGCTGCCCCTGGGGCTGACTCTTCCTTTGCCTCCTTCTGAATAGACCTCAAGCAATTTTTCATCTAAAGCTGATGCCTCTGCTCAGAGGGGGAAGGGAGGGGAGCCGGGGAGGGAGGAGGGTGAGGGAGACAAGAGGAATGGAAATCGGAGAGAGAGCACTAATAGATTTCTGCAAGTATCACCCCCTCCCTGCCATTGCTGCCTGCCTCTCTGCTCACTGCCCCGCAGGTCACAGCTCAGAGATTATTCTGCCAATTTTCTGAGAAGATGAGGGGTTTTTCAAACTGGGAATTCATGGCAAAGCTCACAGAGCAGCTTCCCCCTTCTTTCGAGCATCCGCCCCCATCGCAGCCTCCCTGCAGGCACCACTGCCTGCATCCCTGTACCGCTGCTCAGACACACGGCAAATAATGAAAGAAAATCCCAGGCACGGGAGCCAAAAGCCACTAGAAAAAAGACGTTGCAATGGCAAATTAATTACATCCTGTGGAGAGGGATGGGATCTCCTTCCACACTTGGCCCTCTCCAGTCCTTCAGGGGAGGGAGGGAGATATACCCGATGTCTGTTGCATGGGGGAAGAGGTTGGGATAAACATGGGGGAACAGCCTTTGGGACAAACATCCACCCATCTGCTTTCATCATGCTGCAGAAGTACACGCATGTTCCCACGTGGGAAGGGGCCTGGCATGCCTTCTCCATACACAAAAACCATGTCCCTCCTTGTCACTTGCTCCAGGTTTGGTTCCAGAACCGCCGGGCCAAATGGCGGAAGAGGGAGAAGTGCTGGGGCAGGAGCAGTGTGATGGCTGAGTATGGACTCTACGGTGCCATGGTGCGTCACTCCATCCCGCTGCCTGAATCCATCCTCAAGTCTGCCAAGGATGGCATCATGGAGTCCTGTGCCCCTTGGCTCCTGGGTAAGAGAGCAGCTAACTTCATGGGGGATGGCAAATGGGTAGAGACGGGGGGACGCAAGGAAGAAATCGGAGTAATGTTGAAAATAGGTGAAGGGCAGCAGGGCAAGGTCACCCCATCCTGCCGCCCTCGATGCCTCCATCCGCCAGTGACCTGTGTCAATAGGGTTTCACCACTCATCCCAAATTCCTGCTGGACCTTGGATCATGGCCTGCACGATCTGGCTGCGACACAAATTTGTCCACATGCTCAGGCTGGTGCTAACCTTCCCTTCCCATGTCTCAAGCATCTTTCATGCCCAGCTCTAGAGCAGGGGCTCCAATCCTTGCCCAAGGCAGGAGGTCATCCCAGTCTCACTCCTCCAGCCCTGTGATGCTGGATGGGGTGCTAGGACTCCCAAATGCTCTGTCTTTGCCCAAGTTTCACTTGGTTTTCTGTGCAGACATGGAGGTAGCAGCTACTCTGTCACACTCCTGCTCTTTGCTTCCCTCTTTCTGACCTTCCAGGCTGGTTCTGCCCCAAAACTAGTATCTGGCATCTTGACAATGGGCTGTCCTGTCCTTCTGTCTGTGTGAAACGGAGAGAGGCAGAAGGGTGGTTGTGGTTTGATACAGAAGTAGAAATATCTCTCCTAATGAGGGATCTCCCTCCCCAGCCTTGGTGAAGCTCAGGCAACTATGCTGCTGAGACCCTCATCTCCATGCAGGAACAAGTTAGCTTCAGGTTCACAGAGAGAAATGAAGGGGAGAGTAATTAGAGATCTTTGGGACCAGCCACAGTCCACAGATGCTGGGCTGCCCTTGCGTGGGAGCCAGAGCAAGTGGCTCGCCATGACTGCTGTGTGAAGCAAGGGTTTCTGCTTTTCCTTAATTCTGGCCTCTCTTTATCTTTGCTGTTTTCAGTTCAAGATGGCTTTCCCATGCCCAGGCGCTTTTCTAAACCCGAATACCAACAATTCTTTTTAGGGATGCACAAAAAGTCTCTGGAGGCAGCGGCTGAGGCGGGGAGGAAGACAGAGGTGGAGCGCCAGGCCCTGCCCAAGCTTGACAAAGGTGACAAAGAAGAAAGGGGTCCTGATCCCAAAAGCACCATTTCCCAGGAGGAACTGAGAGAAAACAGCATTGCTGCCCTCAGGGCCAAAGCTCAGGAGCACAGCACCAAAGTCCTGGGGACCATTGCTGGGGACACCCCAGCCCCAGGCAGGAAGCCGGAGACAGGGGAGGAGGCGGCAGTGGCAGAGGATGAGAGACAGACGGAGAAGTTGAACTCGTCGCAGAAGGAGGAGAAGTTGATCTAGGCGGAAGAGAGGTGGCAGAAGCCAGCCCTGACAGACACTGTGTCCTCTGGGGGCCACATTCCCCCTTGGACTGCCGGGTGTCCCTGGCCACCCCTGCCAGGGAGAGGGGCCCTTGTCTCTGTGTTTGGGGTGGCCTGGCAGGGGTGCCCACTGCCTGCTCCCCTTGAGCATACCCCTGCCCCTCGCTCCTCCAACCCACCAGGCCTTCCTCACCCCCCCACCCCTTCCTTTTGGGGGTCCGGGATGTGTCACATCATCACTGCCACCAATGACACTAAGGCTCTGGTCCCTTCAGCCTCACAACTGGCTCTGGGGCTTTCTCCTTCTGCTGCAGCCCCAAACCCCACTTGCCATCCTGAAGCAAGCCTGTTCCCTGCTGCCATGCCTCTCCTTGGTGCACATCTCTGCCCAGAGCTGCCCAGGCCCCTTCCCCTTGTGCCCTATCCCACCATGCCCCAGGCACACATGCCACCTTCTGCTGGCCATCACCTCTGCCTGTGGCCCAGGCTGCAGCAGGACAAGCCCACGGCATGATCCATCTGGGGTGGTTTGCACCTTCCACCCATTTCTCCCTGCCCAGCACTGAGGTCTACTGGGAAGGGACTGCAGCTTAAGAGCAGTTATGTTTTGCCTCTCTTTGGCAGGGAGAGGCGGGGTTAGCCCCCAGGCATGACACCCTGGTCCCATCTGGCNTTAAGAGCAGTTATGTTTTGCCTCTCTTTGGCAGGGAGAGGCGGGTTTAGCCCACAGGCATGACACCCTGGTCCCATCTGGCACTCTGAGCTGACCCTAGCCCATTTCGATGGCTCCTGCAGGGCTGGGTCTGACTCTGGCCTAAACACCAAAATCCTACACCCCTGCAGAGGGGATGAATGGTGAGTTTATTTATTGAATACATTATTCCAGGTGAGACAACAACATCCACCTAATGTATTTATTGAATTAAATTTATCCAGCTCACCCTCTGAGTGTTAAAGGGAATGACAGCCATGCACATTCACCCTGATGCACCCTGTAATGTGTACATACATCCTACAGGAGCACATGACCCACACAGCCAAACTCACTCCATGGTACCATCACCTTCCCATCCCAGTAAAGCACTATTACCCCTCTGAAAGCTGTAGGACAATGACTTCCAGGTGACCCTTTCTGTCCTGCTTTCAGCTGTGAGCACCCTTTCCCCAGAGCTACTGTTTTTCTTCCATCAAAGGTTAAGCCCAGTCATCCAACCCCTGTTTGTCTTTGTCCCCTGATCGTTTGACGTGTTAGATGATAGCCCATGGAGTGTAAATAATGTATATACAGTGAGAAAATAATTCAGTATTGAGGTGTTTGAGATATGGAGCTGTAACAACTTCTAGTCATCCAGCATCTGTGATTTATGTGCCATTTTCTGTAAAGATATGAAGAAGAATAAAACTAAACAGGAATACTGTGTACGAGTCCGGTCACCAATGTTCAAGGAGGGCGAGTTTGCCAAAGCTGAGAGGGAGTTGGATGTCATGCTGTAGCCAGAGAGAAGTAAGAGATCCAAACAGCCCAGAGGTCTGCACTTTCCTCCCCACCGAGGCATGGAAGAGATGGGGCTTGGGTCTCCCTCTGCAGTGAAATACAAAACTGAAAGGGGCGTGCTTGTACTTGGAGAAGAAGTCACAGCATGCAGCTGGTGAGAGAACAAGTCACTTCAGCATCCAGAGCAGCCCTGGTGCTTTGGGTCACCCCACATCACGTGTGCCCTGGTGTTAGAGAGTCGGACAGACCTCCAGGCAGGCTCAGCCTCTGCCAGGAACAGGCTGCAGGGCCCCACTGGCCTGAGGAGCTGAGGCAGCAGCCAGACACTGCAAGTGCAGGGGAGCTGGTTGAGAGGGAAGGGCACCCACGGGATTTCCAGCTAGGTGAGCTCCAACTCAAGGGCAATGGAAGCCTATTCTGGGTTACCAGGTGTAGCGGGTTTAGTGCTGCCAAAACACCAATGCACCCACTAGAATTATTTACTCAATTCCTGCCATGAGATATGGATTAGGAGTGCAAAACAGTCTCAAAACTTTAAAGGGTATAAAGAAAACTTAATTAACAGAATTGAAAGAAAAATACTAAGAAAATCAGAATAAACTTTCAGAACACTTCTCCTCCCCTCACACCCTCTTTTCTTCCCCACTGAAAACATAAAGAGACAAAACCTGGGACTTTCAGTCAGTTTACCACCTCCAAAATAGTCTTTCTTCAATTCTCTTAGGGAGAGGAGTCTCTCTTGCCATGCCATGGAGACTTCTCCACAAGAAACAGTTCTCTCGTTGTCTTTAATTTCCACAAATAGCAGCCGCCCGGAAATTTGCAATCGTGAAGTCCCTCCCATCTCTTGCAGCCTTCCCGCAGTTGTGTTCATGGGCCATGTCAACCTATGGGGTCCTATTTTAAGGATGAACTGTTCTAGCATAAAAGCAAAAGTTCTTTTCATCCATCTCTGGGAACAGAGGTTTTCTTCTTTCTATTACCGGGGCAAGGTTTCTCAGCTCTCTCTGTTCAAGATTCTCATTGGATCACAGCTGCTGCAACATCTGCTTATTTCAACACTGATGCTTTTGCTCATGGCTGTGGTTAGAACAATACATCCCCCCAATGCATTCCATGAATTACAGGGCAAAAACAAAGTCTGATATATCAAATATATCTTCACTATAGCCTTAAAAAGAATTTCAGCCCAAGACTAAGGCATCTCCTCAATCCCCTCCCATCTAGAATTTGACTCTTTCTTCACTGACATCAGTATCCCATGTTGCTTTCTCTATGTGTCTTCACCCTTTTCCTGATCTGGAACAGAACTGGTGTTCGTAGGTTCATTTGTTCTAAAGCTTTATCAATTGAAACAGTTTTTATAGAGTTCTGCAGTGCTGAAAGGTTGATCTCATCCAGGCTCTGCACCGGAGAGATCGCTCGCCATGCCTCTCGCTGCTGGTCACTAATCTCCGCCGACACGGAGCCGTGCTGGCCGCCAGCTCTACTCAGCGCTTTTCTTCATGTGGAGCGCCGAAAACAAGAAAAGCTGCTGCTGCTGTTTTTGTCCTTCTGTCCGCACCATGGCTGGCTAAAAGCGGCTAAACAAACCAAGTTCATTGTGAGCTATGCTGAGGCAGCCACGGCCGTGCGCCACTGGCCCAGTCGCGCCCATTTCGGCCGCGCAGTCCCAGCCACGTGAGCGGCCCCCAGCACGGACCGTGGGGCCACTCCCAGTGCTGGTCCCGGCCGCATGGTTGCTCCCAGCGTTGGGATGGCCCCTGGTGGCACGGCCCGGTGGCACCGCCGGCATAAAAGGACCAGCAGGCTTCCCGGAAAGGGGCCAGCACCGCAGCAGAGCCCAGCGTGGCCCAGTGCGGCCCAGGCCGGCCAGCTACCGCTTCGAAGGCCGGAAGCCAGGACAGCTTCTCCTGGGCTTCGTTCATTTTTAAACCTGCTTTGCCACAGAGGCGTGTTCAGCTCTTGTTAAGTGGTTTAACCAGGTGTCAATCTTCAAAACTAGCCAGCTGATTGGCTTTTCAAACTAGCCAGCCGATTGGCTTTTCAAACTAGCCAGCTGATTGGCTCTGCCGGGTCCCACACGGAGCCACCCCTGTAGCCGGTGGCCTCTCCCCAACGGAAAACCAGACTTCGTTACGTCGGGACACCAGGTAAGGCTTACCTGCCCTGCTGAGAGACTCTGGGAATGGCCTGGTGCAATAACCTAATGCCTTCCAGGGACAGGAGAATGCTGAGGCAGAGCAAGTGTGCATGGGAAATAAGAGACTCGTGGAACAATGAGGCTGCTTGGGCCTGACTTTGTGGAGGGGCTGTAAGCCCAAAGGACTGTGTTTCCCCAGGGGGAGAGCGCCCTTGTAGGTTCCCACCAATTTCAAGGCAGCTTTGATACAGTGTAGTCTGGGATGAGTGCACCTGATGGGAAATAGTGCCTGTCTCCCACACTGGTATGTTCACCAAACATACCAGCTCCATAGATTGTGAGTGGTGTTGCACTTTGAAGAGCAAAGAGGAGATCTACTAACCCTGTCATCTCTACTGTTAATTCCTTACATGTGCCTGGCTGAGAACAACCCTGCTTGCAGGGAGGGCCTTTCTCTGCTCTTCTCTTGTGCCCCTAGGAAGAGAAAGGAATTTGGTCAATGACATTAGGGAATCCTGCAAATTCTACCTTAAAAAAACTACCTATATGGGGCCTGAAGGAAAGGAAGGCAGAAAAAACCCCTGTTTGGGGACAGGGAGGCAGCTGAGCTCTGCTCCGGTGGGTGGTGGGAGGTCTCAGCATGAGGAGATGGGCTGCAGTGCTTCATGCCAAACCACCCTCAGCTGCTCCACCGTGGCCTCATTGAGTGCTCCCAGCCCAGCTGGTGGTACAGCCGGTCTGTAGTGCTTGGGAGGAGGCAGGGAGTCCAGCCCAACCTGCCAGAGGGACAGCTCTGACAGCCACCCAGCAGTAAGGTGAGATGAGATGCAGTATTCCCCTCCTGCAGCTGACAGCCACGTGAGAAAAACCTTCACTGCCCCACCACAGCCTAGTGCTCTGCCAGAAATGGGCATTAATTCTGGGGAGGGGATAATCCTGTCACTCATGACTAGCATGGGAGTGGCCCTAAGATTTACAGGGACCTGCCCCAAGGTGCCTTTGTGGCCAGCAGAGGACTGGGGGATGCAGCAGGAGTATTGCGGCAAGGGAGGGGATGGTGATGAATAGATGGAGGTGTGAGAGAGGTGAGTGGGGATGAAGCAAAGGGCTCTGGGGATGCAATGCAGCCCTAGGAGAGAAGGAGCAGGCTGTTGGAGCCTGGCCCAGGCACCTTGGCCCCTGAGGAGAGTCCAGGCACACATTTAACCTGGCTCTTGTTCAAGAACTGCTGTCAGGACTCAGATTAGCATGAAGGTTATTTTCAGTCAAATATTTCTACAGCCCACCCCTTTCCCCTCCCTTACAGTGGTTGAATTTCTTTTTTCCCCACAGTGCTGTGGAAGAGAGGAGGAGAGGAACAAGGCAGGGCAGAAGGGGTGTCTGGGCTCCCTGTGTGAAAGAGCTGCTTTGTGTCCAGTCAGCCCAGGACAACGTAGCCCCGCTTCCCACAGGGGCCTGAGTCTTGCCTGGGCCAGGTGTCCTGAGCAGCTGTGAGGGTTGCAGGCATCCATCTCCCCAGTGAGAGGCAGGTAGCCTGCAATGATGGCCAGGCTGCTGGCCAGGACCTGCTGCTTCAAAGCTCTTTGTCAGGTTCCGAGGTGCCCCTCTGGGCTGGTGGCTGCCAGACCCTGGAGCCATGGGCCTCTCACTGCCTACATGCCTGAAGCTGTCGCCTTCCCCAGACCTAAGGACCACCAAGATTTGTACAAGGTGTCAGTGGAGCAGAGTGACATCTTCTGGGGAGTGCTAGGAAGGAGCCGGCTCACATGGATCACCCCCTTTCAGTCTGTCCAGGACTGTGACTTGTGGCAGGGCAGAGTCTCCTGGTTCCTGGGTGGGCAGCTGAATGTGACAGGTAAGGAAGGAGATGGACATGGGATTGTATCAAGTTCCTGCAGGTGCTGCTATGTGTGTGACTTCAGCCCTGGGAATGTATTGGAAGAGCAGAGAGTTAAAAGGTCTGGAAAGGGGGGTCCTGCAGTGGCTGTAGTGTAAGGTTGTGGCTGACCCTAAGGAAGCAACTGGATTTCATCAGAGGTTGCAGCTGGATTGGTGTGTGCTGGGAGCTGGGTTGCTCTCCCTCAGGCCCCATGGATCCCACTGCAGTGCAATAGCTCTGTCCTGCAGGACCATAGGCAATAACACCGAACCCTGGGCATTCAGCAGGCAGGGTTGCTCTAGGTCATTCCTGCTCAGAGAAGACAAGATGTATCTGTAGAAAGCAAAATACAGGAGAAATGAGCCATACTGTCACCACTGTAGTGGGAGGCTCTTCTGTGGACTGGGGCTATTGCCTTAGGGGGGCTATCAGGGGAAAACACAGGGACTGGTGACACTGTGTCCTGCTCACAGTGCTGTTGGTCCCCGTGTTCAAAATACAAGACAAACCTCTGACAAAATCAGATCGTATGTAATCTATTTGGGAAAGAGAGCAAGAGTTATTTGCCTTTGGGATTTGACATCTTACTCTTTATCCTTTTATATGCATTTCTTTCTCTCCTGGAAAGCTACAGAAGGTCAGGAGAAAAAAGTTAGTATGCGAACTGAGGCTGCTGCATCATCCCATGACTTTAGCAGGTTTAAGGAAAACAGAGAGTGGAACAAGGCTTCTGAGGAAACTGCAGCTGCCAGCAATGTGGGAAACTTTACGTGGAAGAACTGCAGCCAAAGCCTCAGCTTACAGTGTCCCTGGAAAGTCAGGGGCTGTGCACTCTGTAATTACCCTGGCTCTTTTCCATCTTGGACAAATGCACTCTGCAGCCTTCCAGTGCAGACCTTCACTTTGTCCTACATTTGTTATTTAGGAGCACCGCCTCTAAAAAACTGCCCTAGTTCACCCCAGAGGCAGCTGCAAGGTAGTGCTGGGTGGAGTGACGGCTTAGTTAATGTTTGCCAGCACTCTGAGGGCACTGGGGATGTGACCTCCAAAGGGACTTCAGGCATTTTCTGCTCCGGACTGCATGAGGTCACAGTTAAGGAGGAAGCTGATAGTGGGTATTGGCAGGTATTGGACTGGTGAGGAGCATAACAGGCTTGGGATGGTGCTTGTAATCTCTGGGCTGGTATCCACAAAGGTTGCCCAAGGCTAATGCTGAGAAGACTCAGACACAGCCCTGACTTTGACCTTAAAATAGAACAGCCAGTACTGGCTTTTTGAGAGGTAAGAGGTACTGAGGATTGCTCTGTCAATTATACTGGGTTTTCCTTTCCAGTGAATTGTCTGGACCGTCATGTCCATGTAGCCCCAGATAAAGTGGCCTTAATCTGGGAGAAGGATGAACCTGGAGAGGAGGTACGGGTGACATACAGGTCAGTAACTACTTCTCAGCGTATGAGAGGCATATTGTAGCATGCATGAATACTGCACAGGGCTGATCTGCTGATGTCTGTCATGTGAGGGAATACAGCATCCCTTCACACAGATCCAGAGTATGGTAGCTGTTGACCTGCTTGTGCTGATCTGAAACATCAGCCTACCCCCTGATTAAATCTTCTGGACCCTGAGGAGTCCCTACCCAGCTGAGGAGGCAGATATAAGCCCCTTGGGCAGCACTGCAATGCTTGTAGGTAAGACACACAGGAAAGTCACACATGTGCCTTCCCACCCAGGTTCCTGTTATCTAAACTTCTGGGTAAATGGTCTGCAAGAAAGGCAAATTCACAGCTGCAAATGTATTGAGAAATCCCATGCTCATCCTCCTGTCAGCAGTGCTGCTGGATTTGGCTCTCTGGGGGGGCTGCCTGTCCAGCCCTGCTAGGTTGGTCTGGGGCCTCCCACCTCCCAGCTTAAATTGCCTGCTCTCTGAGTCACTGCCACAGAATTCACTTAAATCCCTCTGCACACCAAACAAGACCCTCTGTCCTCTCTGACTTCAGGGCTCACATGACAGATATGACCAGCCACCCCTGCCAATCCCCATGCATGGAAAGCCCTTCCATAAAATGACTCACTGACACCAAGCTGTGGTTTCTGGGAGGGACACTTCTTGGGAGAGGCATCTTTCTGCTCACTGCTTTCCTACAGCTGTTGCTCTTGCTTGACCTCAGCTTTAGCAAAGCACGGGACCCTGTTTCGGGGAAAGATACCTAACTTCTCACATGTAGCCTCCAGATGTGCAGGGTAGTGTGTCACACTGGTTGTATGGGTTGGTAAGAAATGTGCAGGCTGTCATTGAGAAAGTCAGCTGAGGTGTTGTGGGTTTGCTGAGCCACAGGAATTGCCAGTGCCTGTTGTTGTACAGAAATCATTCTAATTTATGTCTTTTCCATAAATAGAGGTCTGTGTTAGAGGCTATCTTCTTTCCTTCCCACTGATTTTTACAGCTCTCCCATGGTCTTCCAGAGTGAGGAGGGTTAGGGTATGTAGGATATAAGCTGTGTCCTTGTGACTCTGAGGCCCCCCATCTTTATGCATGCAGGTTAGATCTGCAAGAAAGTCTCTAACTGTGTCATTGCTTCTTTGGGCAGGGAACTGCTGGAGCTGACATGCCGCCTGGGAAATACCTTGAAACGGCACGGGGTGAAGCAGGGTGACAGGGTGACAATCTACATGCCCGCGTGCCCGCTGGCAGTGGCTAGCATGCTGGCCTGTGCCCGCATCGGGGCCGTGCACGCTGTGGTGTTTGCTGGCTTCAGTGCAGAGTCTCTGGCTGACAGGATCCGTGATGGTAAGAGGCAGTGGGTGACAGCGACATATTTCCCTTGGGGGAAGTGCTGAGCCTGTTGGTTCAGCAGCTCAGAGGGCCTCAGGGTTGTGTGGATGGCAAAGGTTTCCTGAGGGAGGCTCTCTGGGCTCCCTGAGGGCATCCTGACATAATGAATAGTCATGGAGCAGGTACTAGCAACCCAATAAATGGCATGAGCTCACTAAATACCTTCCAGCCCATGGGATGAACAGGTTTTCTCTTTCATCCATGGCACTGAAGGACTGGGATACAATGTCTCCTGTAAGGGGATGCAACACAGGCAGAAATGAATGGAAAACCAAGATGCAAAGCTGCTGTTTTTGCTAAATGAAGGACATGAGTACTAAGGGCCTGGAGACAGAGAGGGAGGTGAAAGGTCATGGTAGAGGCAAACTGCTGTGTGACTGGTGGAGAGGGGCAGAGTTGCTTATGTGGCTCTTCTGTCTTCTGCAGCCCAGTCAGAGACAGTGATTACAGTGAACCAGGGGCTAAGAGGTGGCAAGATTATTGAGCTAAAGAAGACAGTGGACCAGGCTGTGAAGCAGTGCCCTGGAGTGAAACGGGTTCTGGTTTCCATGAGGACCACCAGCAAGGTTCCCATGACAGCTCTAGATGTGCCCCTGGAGGAGGTGAGAGGCTGCCCAGTGATTTTTCCACTTCTCCGGGGCAAAGTGCTTGCTCTGGGTGCAGGGACACTGGGTGGAGAGAGGATCTCACCTGGCCATGGCAGTTTTGCTGGCATTGACAGAATGTGGGGACATTGTCCCACAGCAGCAGTGGCAGTCAGAGCTGCACACAAATTCAGAACAGTTCCATCAGGATGGGCCACTGGTGTATCTTCCCACAGTACCAGCCCTGTACTGTCAGGGGCAGGCAGTGCAAGCCAGAGCACACAGCAGGGTGGACAGGGGCCTAGAAACACACAAGACATGGGCTGCTACTTTGTGAGTCCAGCCTTGGATTGCCACTACACTGTCACACATGGGTCTGCTGGCAGACCTGGCATGTGCCTGTTATCCATAGCACACAGGGTGGCTAGGCTGCCAGTGTGGAGCACAACTTCTCAACAGGTGAGCCCCTGCCATGCATTTCTTTTGGAGGATGTTTGTGGGGAGCAGGGTGGCACAGGTGCTCAGAGGGAAGGGAGACTTGGGAGAGAGGTGAACAAGCAGGTGTGGAGATGACACAGGGGAGGTTGTGAGACCCTGAGAGAACTGCTGTGCTCTTTCCTGCAGGAGATGATGAAGGAGGATGCATACTGTGAGCCTGCTGTCATGGACAGTGAAGACATGTTGTTTCTTCTCTACACATCAGGCAGTACTGGCAAACCCAAGGGCTTGGTTCATTCCCAAGCTGGTTACTTGCTGTTTGCTGCTCTCACACACAAGGTAATGGATCCCAGCCACAAAGTGCTCATGAACCAGCAGTTCATAGGCAGTGCAGGGAAGACACATGCTCTTTGTTGCATTACAAGCTCAACTTTATCCAGTATAAAGCCTCTGGGAAGCCCTCCAAGCCCCAGCAGACCACATCTGGCTACAGGTAGTGCTCCATAGCAGGGTCTCCCAAATACATACTGCTCTGAGCTACCTTCTTGGCTTTCTTGTTTCATTGTCCTACACTAAACAGAACCATTGGATAGGATGCTCAGCCTTGCAAGAGGAATTTTATATATGGGTTAGGAGGAAAAAGCCAATTGGTTCTTAGAAACTGTGGCTTTTCCTCAGTGTAACTACCCCAGCTCAGGTGGGAGATCAAAGGTGGTGCTTCTGGGAGGAAGCACATCTGACAATACCTGTAAAAGCTGGTGAGTGCCCTCATGACACTCACTCATGACAGATATAGACACCAAAGGGTCTATATCTGGAGAGTGTGGATCATCTTTGGGAAGAGGAAAGCCTTTAACCATGACACATGCCCAAGGCAAACTTAGAACTGGATAAAAGGGCACTGAGCCCAGCACAGGGATGCCTTTGGCTGTAGGAGTGGTTGGAAGGAGCATTCCTATGACATAATATGAGGTTCCATGTAAGAGGGAGTTCTTACCTGAACAGTCCCTTAGCTTTGGATCTGGCTCTTCCTGAGCGTGACTGCAGTTCCAGTAGTGCCTCAGACCACACACCCTGTGACAAAGCAAGCTCAGGGCTGGCTGGGTCTCCTCTGTTAGCCATGAGTGCTGAAGGCTATACCTCCTGGGGTGTGTGCCAGAGGTGTGGAAGCCCTTAGCTTTCCTGTGAACTAAGCTGTGCCCAGTGTGATGGGTGACTCTCTCAAGACTATCAGAGGTTTGCAAGAGCCAAGGCTGTCATTCCAGAATGGCAATGCAGGGGGTGAGCAGCATGTGGCCATGTTAACTGAAAACCTGGACACGGGGCTCACACACTCAGATCCCTCAGCTGGATGGGTCAGACTCACTTCTCCACTAAAAAGAGAGAAGAACCAGAAGAAGCTTCCATTATGGCACCTCGGAACACTTGAGGCCCTGGAATCCCCAGATGAAAGTCACCAGGGAGAAATGAGTGGGTTCTGAAACCACAGAAATCACAGGAGACAGCAAGAAGTGATAGGCTAGTGGGAGAGTGGTCCCTAGGAAGCTTTCCTGGCACTGAGTAAATGAAATGAAGAAGAGTGCTTTAGGAAGCTGGTCGTGTTGCTGCCAATATGACAGCAATACTCAGTTCTGCCCTGCACAGGGTAGTCATCATTCCTTCATGTTCCAGCCTTGCAGCCAAGGGTCTCATGAGGAATAAATGGGGCAGTGGGAAGAAGAGCTTGTTTTGCTTTCTGCCTGCAGGCACAGTATTGCACTCATCCAGCTGAGATGGAGAGATTCCAATTCTTGTGGGTAGGCTGGGGTTGCTCTGGGCCAAGGCATCATATGGTCCCTCTGCTTGCTGCCTCACTGCTCCTGTGCTGGGCTCCTTGCTGAGCTCAGGGGGTTTTGAGTGTTTACTGTCCATCTGGAGTCCAGCAGTGCCTACAGGAGGTTCATGGAGTCCTCAACCACTTTGCTCTTGCCTACAACTCCTCTCCTTCCACATGGTCATGTAAGTATAGAGGCACCTTTCTTATCCAGAAGGTTCTGTTTTGATGCTACAGGATACTTGGATCAGCCTTGTCTAGATACCAGCAAAAGGAAAGAAAGGCTGTATCTCTCACCATTGGAAAAGAGCAAATTTGTCTGTGTTTTTTTTTTTTTTTAAGTGTCTGTCTCCTGCATCTTCACAGTTTGGGGTTTTTTTAACTTCAATTTTATTTAATTTTTTTTTCCTGATTGTTTTTAAAAAACTCTTTGCAGGGGTTTCCCAAGGTGTCCCTGCAGGGGTGGGAGGAAGACAGAAGAACACAGTAACATTAGGGCTGACAGAGAGAACACTGCTCCCTGTTGTGCCCCTTGCCAGGAGTGCAGGCCCAGGTGAAACCCCTCACTGCCTCTCTTTCCTTGTTCAGTACGTGTTTGACTACCAGGACAGGGACATCTTTGGCTGTGTGGCAGACATCGGCTGGATCACGGGACACACCTATGTGGTCTACGGCCCCCTCTGCAATGGTGGCACCACTGTCCTTTTTGAGAGCACTCCTGTCTATCCTAACCCTGGTGAGTGAGGTGACTCAGGGGAGCTGGGACATTCCACAGCAGCCTGAGATCCACAGCAGGCAGGGAATTGGCAGCTTGATGCCAGGACATGAGCAGCAAAGGCTCTGTTGCCTCAGCAGCAGCCTGTGGGCTGTGCCCAGTAGAGAGCTGGAAGGGGAAGTCTTTTCCTTTGCTTAGGAGGCCACTGCTGCTTCTCCAGGGGTGGAGCTGTTAATCCCTCTCCCTCCCTGCAGAAGGAACGGTAGCAGAGCTAGGTGAGAAGAAAAAGGGGCCACTGCTCCTGAACTGCTTCCATCCCTCCCACCATGCAATTAACTTGGCTGAGGATCCTGGCAGTGCTGGAAAGCCTTTACTCTCACCTCTTCTTTCTCTGCCTTGGTGTTGGGCTGTGAGGACCTGTGTGGATGCTTACTGGCCCTGTTTCCATTCCAGGCCGCTACTGGGAAACAGTAGAGAGGTTAAGAATTAACCAGTTCTACGCGGCGCCCACCGCCATCCGCCTGCTCCTGAGGTACGGCAATGAATGGGTGAAGAAGTACGACCGCTCTTCTCTTAAACTGCTTGGCTCAGGTAAGTGCAGCAACGTGGGCTGGGGCAGCAAATCCTTGGACATCACATTGTGCCTCTTCCCACAAATGCCAAGAGTAGCATCACATGAGACCCCAGAGTCAGGAGACTGCACTATTTCAGCTCTGCCCCCTGGTCTTTCCCCTTGCAGTGGGGGAACCCATCAACAAGGAGGCATGGGAATGGTACTTCCGCGTGGTCGGAGAGACACGATGCCCGGTAGTGGACACTTGGTGGCAAACTGGTGAGATGGATAAGATTCCTTGTTCCATCTTCTGCTCTTCCAGGCTTTAGGAGTGACCTGCTGCTTTGCTGGCCAAGTGATAGTGGTTGTTGCTGACAGTCTTGTATGAGCAAGGCTGTAAGGGCCCACGAGCACCCAAACATAAAAACGGCCTTTAAAGCTAACCTAGATAAACATGGGGATTTGAGGGTACATCTCAACAGATCTCTGCTGAACTAAATGAACACAATCATCCTTCTGCAAAGTTCCTTCCCCAGCTCTCTGGCAAAGCCAGCCCCAGCCTGTGCAGCGGCTAGTAAGGGACAGGGCAAAGGCTATTGGCCAAGCAGTGCTACTTGGCATTCCTCTTGTCCCTGACTTTGATGAGCATTACAGTTTCTTTTCCTTCAGAAACAGGAGGCATCTGTATCTCACCCCGTCCTTCTAATCCTGGAGCTGAAATCCTTCCAGGCATGGCTATGAGACCCTTTTTTGGGATCAGCCCCTCCGTCTTGGATGACAAGGTACATTTATAACCTGCAGTCCAGGTGCTGGCTCAAACCCCTCTCCCAGGTGCTTGCAGTAGTTGAGTTGTTGTCTAGCTTGCACTGTCCTGACAAGAGAGGCTGTGTTTGGGCTCCCTGGCACATCTTTCCAGGAAGTACAGGGCTGGGCAGGGACAGTCGGTCTCCCTGGAGAGTCCTTGCATCCCACCATGGGAGGCAGTTTGTTGCAGACATATGCTGGGAGAGACAAAGCCTGTCCTGTTGAAGTGAGGCACACAAGACCCTCCTCACTACCCTCCCTGGCATTTCCATCACAGGGTTGTTAGGCAGTAGCTAAACATCCCAAGTACCTTCAGCCATGTAAAAGGTAACTATTTTACAGGGAAATATCCTTCTGGGAAATGATGTCTCAGGAGCTCTTTGCATCTCACAAGCCTGGCCCGGTATGGCACGAACCGTTTACAATGACCACAAGAGATTTCTAGAAACTTACCTGACTTCTTATCCAGGTAAGGAAAACATGTGGCAAGACACTTGCACACATTTGGTTGTGTATGGTTGGGTCCACTTGCTAACTTTCTGCATGGGCACAAGATTCAAGAGAGCTGGTACTGCTCCTTTGTTCTTCCAGAGACCCTCCACAGTCCTGAGGCCTTTCATCTCCCCAGGTCTGATATCACAGCACTGCCCCTCACCAACCTTCCCAGCTGGATCACATATTGTTTTAAGGCAGTGGATTTGTCTTTCTGCCCCCAGTCCCCTTGAGCACAGACCTCTTGCTGCATCTACTGCAAACCCTGTCAGCCTCTGTGACCCACCCAGAGGCACTGAGAAAGCCCAAGAGTGTGTGTGTGTCTTGATGTAATGCAAAGAGAAGCAGCAAGACCACAGGCACCTGCACTGGAGCAAAGCACATGGTGATGAGATAGGCACAGCATTAACTAGTACACTGCAGAATGAGGGCAGGAGCCTGATGCTAGAGCAGGTACCAACAGAGGCAGAAGACTAACAAGGAAGGTAGGCACAACAACTGGGCAGTTGAGGAAGAACCAGAGTACATGGGCCCTAAAGCCAACAGAGAGGAAGGGAAATGTGAGAGTATGGCTGCTGCGCAGCTCACATGCTCCCTCCAACAAGTAACAATGGCATGGTTCTGGCTACTGCAGGATTTTTCTTCACTGGTGATGGTGTGTATCGTACCAGTGAGGGCTACTACCAGCTAACAGGACGGCTGGATGACATCATTAGCATCAGTGGACACCGGCTGGGCACTGCAGAGGTGGAGAATGTTGTGGTAAGAGACGTGGGTGGGAGATAAAACCATCCAAACTGAAGCAGGGGCAGGAAGAAAAGGCCAGTGCTTGCAGACCTACTGAGGCAGGAAGGAAAAAGGGCAGAGGCCATCTGAGGCCCTTCCTTATCTCCCTGCATTATTGGCTGCAGCAGCCAAGTCAGGTCAGGGCAGCTCCAGGTGGCAGCCAGTCTGCCAAAAGCACTGAGCCAAACCCCTGCCTGTTCTCTTCCAGAATCACCATGTGGCAGTGGCAGAGTCTGCTGTCATTGGCTACCCACATGAGATCAAGGGAGAAGGTATGATGCTTTCTTTCCTGCCCCAAAACATCTCCCGGGGCTATGGCACTGCAGTGGGAAGTGGCACTGGTAGCAATGCTGTGTCCACACCATACAGCATGTTAGTGGGGATCTCGGCACAGCCATCACAACCTGCACCTGTCCACAGACCAGCTAGGCTTTGCTTAAGGTGGCAGCAGCAGTGCTTCTATGCAGGCAAAAGCACGCAGTTTTGGCTACAGAGCATCCCCTGAGGCTACCAGCAGAGAAGGGCTCTCCTGGCACTAGGTCCAGGCAGGATCTCAGGCACATGCTATGCACCATGCTCAGTAACTTGGTGGTCCTTCTGCCAGGAGCCTACGTGTTCGTTGTGCTGAAGAAGAAGGACAGTGATTACACACAGGAGACTCTTGCTGCGGAGCTACAGGAGCTCATTTCAAAGAAGATCGCTAAGTATGCAACTCCAGATTATGTTCAGGTAACACAAGCAAACTGGTCCAAGACCCCCACTGGCACACTGGCCAAGCCCTTTCTCTCAGCCTTGACTCTGCTCCTCCCCATCATAGGTCACACACCGGCTGCCCAAGACACGCTCAGGTAAGATTATGCGTCGGGTGCTACGGAAAATTGTGGAGGACAAGGCCAGTGAACTCGGGGACCTAACCACCCTGGACGACCATGAGGCTGTGCAGCAGATCATAGAGGGACACAAGCACCTTGTGGAGCAGCAGAAGGGCCAGTAGCTTGGCTCTGCCAGTAGCCACCTCCTCCTCCTTCACTGCAAAACCAGGGAAACATCCAGAAAAGCCAATAAGCAAGTGGTGGCCAGTAAGTTCTCAGATCCCACCTCTACTGCAGTCTTGAAGTGACCTCTCCACAACACAAGAGACCCTCAAAACCTCTCTCCATACACCCATGTAGACAGAGGAGAGAACATGACTCATCATAGGCAAAAGAGTAAGGGGAGACAAGCTGTTTCATTCCATGAAAGCAGAGGGCAGAAAGCCCTCCTTGAGGCTCCTTGTGCCTTGCAGGAGCTGCAGAGGTAGCAGTAGGCAGGATGTCCAGCCCTGGACAGGGATACTACTCCTACCTCTGCTCTTTAGCAATAGTCTTGTCCAGGACCATTGCCAACATACAAGCATCTCCTCCAAAGCAAACCCCAGAAAGAAAACACGCAACAGTCCGGTTAACAAATACTGACTCTTCTCCATAAAAACAGTTTGAAAACAGGCCCCAGATTTTAATACAAAAATGTTCCTTTCACCTGTAGCTGTTAAAAAGAGAGCAGAGACATGCCCCTTCTCTGTGCTAGCATTCTCCTCCCCTTGTCTCCTGCTGGAAAACACAATTCTCAACAGAGCCACAAGGTACATAAATCTGTTCTGCAGAGCTTTGTGTCAAAGACAGAGCTCCTAGAAGGGCACAGAGGGCAGAAAAGGAGGCTGCATTCTGGCCTCACACCAATGTATCCCAGACAAAGTGGAGGTTTCTCTGGCTATTGTTTCTACAAGATCCATGAGGCAGCATCTTCCCTCAGGGCAGCCGAGGAGCTCAGCTCCTTTCTCCCATGAGAGCCAGGGAGGAAGAAGGAGGCTGGGAGAAGGGTGGCATAGTTGTCTGCTCTTGGCAGGACTCCACACCATGAGCTCAGACATACTCTGTGTCCATCAGCAAAATCCAGAACTGGTCTTGCACTGTTTGACACAGCTGCTGGCTTGGCAGCTCTATGTCTGCTATTGAGAATTCTTCCATATGTGTGCAGGTTCTGTGGCTGGCCAGACAAGGGCATGTTTTTCAGTATCCTTCCTCAGAGGGGAGCCGCTTCATCTTCTCACATCGAGTGAGCTCCCATCTTCCCTCCCCGTGAAGTTTCAAAATCCAGCTGTGGAACTGCAATTCAATAGCACATTGAGGGATGTCTCTGCAAGGGCATGGTCCACCCACAGTGAGGTCCTCCAGCCTTAGTCACTCCACTCTACTTGCCAGACACCCTCTCTACCTCACCACTACGAGGGAGGCATGGAGCGCTGCCTCCCTGTCTCACCTTTTCCAGGCTGGGTCTGTGTCCCACACTGATCAGTGTCATGCCCAGCTGAAGGCACATACGGTACAGTTCATGCTCCACCTCTTCTGTCAAGGCGCTGGTGGCTTCATCTAACACTGAAAGAAAAGTCATAAGCTTCACAAATCCTCTCCCAACCAGACATGTCCTGTAGCCAAGAACAGCAACTCCCAAGAACATTTCACATATTAACTGGAGCTCACCAAGAGCATCTGCAGAAGGCAAGTGAGAAGAAACCTAAGGACTCTGGTATTCCTCTGGAACAGCTGGTGTCAGGCAACTAGGAAAGCTGTCCTTCCCCTCAAGTACTTGAATCCATCCAAACCATTCACCTCATTCCTCTCCCTGAACAGCTGCCCGCCAGTGCCTCATCCCCATCATGGCAAAAGCCAAGACACGACCTTCTCCAGGCAGACCACATGCCAGAGCGCCAGGCTGAACAACAGTCAGTGTACTCTCCCAGCACAGCCCCTACATGGAGCATGTAGGATCGCCTGTGGCGCCTTCATGACTATTACTACAGACCTGGAGCAAATAAATTCAAATAATCTCTACAGCTTTTAGTTTGCAATCCATAGCTTCCTTCTGCTCAGACAGCACTGAGCTGTCCCACAAGCTTTGGGGGAAAGAGATGTACTTATATGTAGCTACCAGCTACCGAAACTCACTGTTCACCCACATCCAACCTGGCCCTCATGGCAAGTCCTCCAACAGCTCAAGCCCCCAGCAGAGCCTAAGGAATTGGCCCCATGAGCTAATCACAGATGCTTCTGTGCTTTCTCAGGACTGTTCCTCCCACTGCTCCTTGTCTTCTTTTGCCACATCAGGGCTAAACCTTCCATATTGCTCCAGAACCGTACAGATGTCCATGAGCTTCAGATATGACAGCTGCTGCCACACTCCCCAACACATGCACTTCTTTACAAAGCAACTGCTGAGCAGGCTGACGAAGTTGTTCTGGTGCCGTTGGACATGGACCATGAACATTAATCACTAGTTCCCTAAGAAGAAAATGTCTTATATACAGCCTCTTGATTTACCACCCTCCCCACAAATAATGAAATGTTTTCACATTTCACAAATGAATCCTGTGTGCTATGCTGCTAAAATAATGGCCAAGACAAAGCATGTTCCTAGCACAAAAGGAATTTAATGAGCTTTCTCTGTACCAGCTTCTCAATACATCAAAGGCCTTGTCTTTTTTTCTCCCCTCTTTTGTAGTCAGTTACTCACCTGCATATTTTGGCTGGAGGTAGAACAGCCGTGCAAATGAGAGCCTCTGCATCTCCCCTGGAGACAGGATGTCATACCTGCAGCAGGTTTGAGATTCAACACCTTCCTCAAGAAACAGAGCTCATTTACTGAAAATCTTATGGCTTCTGATATTGGAGACGAGCAAACAAGACCCTGTGTGTCCCTTGTGCCCCCCCTCCATGCTGGTTCTGCACCCCTGTACATAGTCAGCTGCCTGCAGTACACCACAGCTGGTGATTGTTGGCATAGATGCTTGGGCCATGAAGGCTTTGCTCCTGTATAGTGTCCACATCTCACAGAACACAGACGGACACAGATAAATCCAGCAGCAATGTGCATCTGCTTAGAAGTGTTCCCCACTCAGAAATCATCCAAATACACACAGACAGTGAGCTCCCTTACCAGTTCCAGTCCACCTGTTCATCCAGTCCTCCAGCCCTTGCCAGCAAATCAGTCTACAGAGATCACAGCAGACTTGTGAACAGAGTCCCCAGCCCTGCCAGCCTATGGCCCTGAGCATAACCACCCGCTTCTTGCTGGTGTCCCTTTCCCCACTTGAGCTGAAGTTGTACCATACCTCTCTTCCTCTTTCTGTCCCATAGACAGTTGTGTCCCAGGTACAGACAATGTCCCCGCATAGTTCAGCACACAATCATGCTGTGCTGCCACAAAACATCAACCCTTCCTCCCTCACTGGTGGCACCAGGAAAGAAGACAGCAGTGCTAGTGACTCACCAGCCCAGCCAGCTCCAGGAACCGCACAATCCTCTCATCATCTGCAGACCCTAGGGAGAAAGCCATACAGCATAAGCAGAGGCAGTGTGTACTGAGGCCACTGCTGAATGAAGGAGTTGGTGGAGTAGGAAGGAAGAACTGGAGTATACTCCTGAGAGTCAATGTAGGTGACCTGACCACTTAGTTATACCAGATCCTGAGCTTTGGCAGAGATATCCCCAGAGACTGACCCTCCTTAAAAATGTTAACCATGCCTGCAAGCAGGATACCAGGAGGTAGCTGGACTCCACAGATACACTTGAGATTTGCCTCAGTTCATGGCCACACCCAGAACACAAGGATCCAGGCTTCAACTGCCAAGGCCCTGCCCAACAGTTGCTCTCTTGGAGCTGAGACTGCATACTACAAGTGGTGGAGTCATGGGAACGGGGTTCAAGAGCCAGGAAAAGGACCCTGTGTGGGAAGATAAATACCTCAGGGTGAGTCAGCTGTGGAGCAGAACATACACTTGAGCTGGTACAGTCACCATGTATGGAAGTTGAGTAGAAGAACTGTGCATCTGCCATGAACCTCTCTGAAGCTGCTGGAGAGCCAATACAGTAGCTGATGGCTGTAGTTACTTTCAGCAAGATTGTGACTCCCAAGTGTTTGAAAGCAGCAGGTAACATGGCTGGACATCTCCAAGCTACAGTAGACCACATGTGGTATGGCTTTGGAAGAGGGCAGGGGAGAGAAAGGATCCATATATTCTGGGACCTCATTTTGAAGAAGTGGAACAGTAAAAGATGGAGGTGGATGGAAAATGAGATGAAGGCAAACATGGCTTGCTGAAAGTCAGTCTATACCAAACAAATCAGATGTATCCCAACAGCAACATATGTCTAGCACAGCAGGAAGAGCATGGCCAGTTTGTCCTCATTGTACTATGACAGCAAGTTCTTATCAAGTGACTATGCTCCCTCACAAAAGGAGGGGGATGCAGAATTGACCTTAACACACACTGATCTGCTAGGAAACACCAGAGCAACAAAAGCAAAATGGATGAGTGTTCCTGATGGGTTGCAGCAGGGGAGAAGCTGCATTGGGTACAGGACAGTGAGGCAATACCACAGCACTGGTTAATTGCTGTAATAGATTTCCACAAACCTGAAAGTGGATAGATCTCCTTCAGGGGATAGATCACCTGTTTAACAGAGCAAAAGAAACCATGTCAGAAGGAGCTGGACACTGTCTATGAGTGTCAGATGCAATAGCATAAACTCAGGCACAAGGGAAGGAGGATGCCACAGGCATCCTCCTTCTTGCAGGCCTGTCTGCACCCCAGGGGTTTGCAGGGCATGACCACAGCTGGGAGCACAGCTGAGGCCAGAGCAAAGACAGACCCTGGGCTCACCTGCTCACGCAGGCTTCCATCAGTAAAGAAGGGCCGCTGTGGTAGGAACACCACTCCTCGGGGGCCAAAGCAGGTCAGCATCCTGATGCTCCCTGCACAGAGACATTCATCAAGCCTGCAGTACCAGGCAGCAACTTCCCACTGCCCTGTGTAGTCCTGTCCCATGAAGCAGCCAACAAGTCCCCACAAAAGTGTGTTTGCAACACACAGCAAAGCAATGAGAAGCAAAGACTGTGACAGAGATGGGTGGCTCAAATCAGTGTTTCAGTGACACATTCATCATCACATGGTGATGGCCTCACAAACTGCCACACTGCCACCTTGCAAACTCAGGGTAGCCTTGGTTGAGAAAAAGAAGGCTGAAGCAAGTAGCAGTCCTTACCCCGTGTGCTCTCCCAGAGTCCTCCAAGCACCCTCAGGAGAGATGTCTTCCCCGTACCAGTGTTCCCCACAATCATCACACTGTTTCCTTGTGAGATCCTGAGGCTCAAGTCCTTGATAAGCAGCTTGCCAGAGGAAGGTACTGAGAGTGTCACTCGCTCGAGAAGGAAAGCTGTGTCCCTTGGCACTAGGTCCTCACCAGAATGGCTGCTGGGCCACCACCAAGACAAAGAATGAGAGATCTGGAGGTAAACGACCATGCCGAGATTGGCAAAGATCAGTCACCTTAGACCTCCTGTGCCTCTGTGACAGTAGCCCTGCCCCACACACCTTGGGAATGACAATTGACAGTGAACACTGCCTGCTCCAACCAAATGCATGCAACAGACTGTGACACCAAGGGTCACCTCCATCCCATGGCAACCCCACTCTGGCACATAAGCTGCAAGCCAGCTGGTTGCTGAGAGGCGACTCACCCGTCCAAATCCCAACTGGTTTTGGCTTCTGAGTAGTTACCATTTTTTTTTCTGCCAAGGCTCAGCAAGGTCTCCTGCAGTTCACCAATCCTAGGCACACAAGAGGTTGCATGAACGCCAGGTACAATTCCAGCACTTGCCCATGCTTGCACACTGTTTTGGTTTTTTTAGCACACACCTGGGCAGAGTCTTGTTCTGCACTGCCCTTTCTTCCCAAGATGTGCCCACAGATAAGCTCACCTGTGTGTGTAGCCAGCTACATCAGTCACAGTGCTGGAGAGATCTATGAGCTGGCTGAAGCAGCCAATGAGGTAGATGGAAACAAAGGCATTCTGGGGAGAAATCACATGCCAGAGTAAGGGTCAGTGCTAAGCTGACCCTTATTCCATGACTGTAAGGAGGCAGCCAAAGAGTCCACACATTTGGCCACATCAGCTGTCTCAGCAAGATGAATGAGGAGTGGTGAAGTCACCCAGGCTGGTAGGAGTGAAGATGACCACATCTAAAAGAAGCAGGGCTTCCCTGCTCAGTACAGCAGTTTTTGCCAGGTAGACACATGTCCTGTCACCCAAGGATGGTGTTGGCAGAGTGCCTCATGGCCTGCCTAGGGCCCAGCATGCTTGCCCAAATCACACAAATCCATGCCACCAACCCTGCCTCAGCACCGTATATGGCTCAGAGCACAGTGTCTGAGCCTGCAATGCCCGCTTAGCTATTTTTAGCTCAGCATTCCCTATCACAAGCCAGTTTTGAGTATCTGGTAATGAGTCAGGTCAGGAAGGTGAAAGCAAGCCAGCTCAGCCTCACTGGTGGCCAGGCTCACCAGTGCCAGACAGTAGCCCAGGGCATAACCCAGACCCACAGCACTGCACAGACCCCATCTCCACCTGCACTGCTGAAAACCAGAGGCTTTCTGACCTGGTTTTTTTCAGACACAGAGATCTGAGTTAGGAAACACACATGTAAATGTGTCCTTGACAGTTCTCACCCCCAAGTTAATCACATACCAGCTGGCTACAAGCTCCCATTTACATGACACCGTGAGTAGGGACAGTCTAACCTGAAGATCAAGTGCTGCACATTATCTAGCCCCAGGGCCACCAGCCCCACGTGAAACCTCCATCCTCAGTGCCTGCTCACCCTCTGCAGTGGGGTCACAGAGATTACCCTTAGCTCACCTTGCTGACAAGGGCACTGAGCTCTGTTGGACTCAGGTCACCGTAGACCCCAGAAAAGATGGGAATGGCAATGACCACGTAGCTCAGGATGCTGCCCAGATAATCAAAGGTGTTGATTCCAACTGGGCACAAGCACATTGAAAGAAGACAGTGAGTTAAAGTACAAACCTCTGTCCCAGCCAGGCCCAAGTGCTGACCCTGACCCCAGTCAGAGAAGAGCCGTGTTCTTGCCTTGGCCCTTTATGATGAACCAGAGTAGAAAAACCCATTTTGCAGGATAACACAAGCACCAGGGTGAAAATGCACTTGCCAAGCAAAAAGCACTTTGGGGCAGGCCCCTGAGCAGAGAATCATCATCCAGACACACAGCTCAGGGACTACTATGAGGCAAAAGCCACTTTGCCTGCTTGTTGCAATGCTTCAGGGGCCTGACTGATTCACAGGATTCACTGATAAACAGGAGGGAAGGGCAAAAAGGAAGCTCTGGGGTGAGATGGTTTGCCATGAAGTGTGTCTGGGGAGTACACAGGCAGAAAGACTTAAGATTATAAATTCCCACAGACACTTCTGTTCAGGGTTCTCCCTCCATTACACTGCTCAGAAGCTCACTATGCTGCTGAGATCAGGAAGAGCTGCCTTTATAGGGGTCATTTAAAGAAAAAACCTGGACTCAGTGAAAAAGGGAGAAGGAATATTTTCAGGAGACAACTATGCTTAAGGGACAGGCTCTATAGGAAAGAAGTTTCCACGGCTCCCAACCACATATACAGTCCCCAAAGCTCAATCCCCCACAAAAAGACAGATTCTGGGTCCTCCACAACTTTGCCTCTTTATGAGGCTTTTACACAACAGGATTCCCATTTAGCACTGCAGGAGGCATCCCCTGTTCACCCTCATGGCTTTCACGGACCAGCAAGAAGCAGAAGAAGAAAACACAGCACCCACCCAACTGCTCTACCAGTAGAATATCCCAGTGTGTGTGCCCCCACAATGGAGTTACCACACATCCCACTTCACCCCCCAGTCTGCCCACTCACTGTATAGCCAGAGCTCCTTGCCTATCAGCTCCCTCTGGGTCTTCAGCAGGCTCTGCAGCCTCCGGTCTGTGCGCATGTGCTCCACTCGCCCAGCCCTGTAAAAGTAAGACTGCAACATGCCACAGACATCCTAGGATCATGGGCTTTAAAACTGAGACATCCTAGGATCATGGGCTTTAAAAAAAGCTTTGAATGGGCCTGGCACCTTTGCCTCCAACTAACAAGCTCTTTATTGACCAGGAACTGAACAGCCAGGACTGCCTTCCTGAAGGGTATCAAGGAACTCTGCTGAAGCAATCAGTCCTACAAATCTCTCCCAGAGCCCATGGCTGCTGCATGCATGCTGCAGCAGGAGGAGGTAAAGCCAGGCCACACACTGTCAGCAAGGCTCTAGCCTGAAGCAATGTACAGCCAAGGTCAAACACAGGTCCTAAATACAGCCTGGTTGGAAAAGAGGGATGACACTGCTACACAGCTGGACATAGAAAGGAGAGGGCAGAGGAGAGTCCAAGGTGTGATAATCAGCCCACCTCTTCCCATTTCGCACTTCATAGAAACAGGACAAAGGCAAGTCCTGAGCAGTGCAACCCCCAGGACGGGTACCCCAGCTCCACAACGTCCCCCCTCCCAGCGCTATCTCCATCAGGTCACCCACCACACAAGTTAGTGGTGGTGCTCCAGTGGCCAGGAGCAAGGAGACATCTCCTAAACCAACACTTTCAAGCAAGTGTGACAGTTCCTTCTGCTGCTTTGCAAGGCCTGGGCTGCCCTCAGGTGGCAAAATGCAGAGAGAGCTCCACATCACACTTTAGACTCCCACCTGCCATGGCACCTATTGCCCCTGACATCCAACAGAGGCTTGTGCCCACTACACAAACCACGCTGCCACCACGGTCTATGCAACAGGGCAGTCACTAGAGCCCAAGAAGACAAGGCCAGAAGCAGCACAAAAACATTCAAAATAAGATTTCTGAGGTTTCATTTCTAAAGATTCTCAGTTCATAGAAAAATACATTTTCTTTCTCAAGAATGCACCCAGTTAGAATTCAGTTTGGCTTTACGGCCTTAATAACACATCTCAGGTAACTACTGAGCTGCAGTCTTTGCTTTCCATGTATTAGGAAAGGAGAAAGGCTTGGACATAAGGAGTTAAAGGTGAGAAAGGAACTGGGGACCTTTGTTCTAGAGCTATTATTCTGTTGCAGATGAGGAGAGATTGCTGTATTAATTTCCTCTTTTCCTCCCATTCACTTTTTAAAGGAAGTTTGCCAAAGGCATAGTAATAAAAGAAGTAAAAAGGTGGCAGTGTTCTGTTTCTGTTTCTTCCTTTACTGAAGCAATGTTTAGGGAGTCTTAAGAGGACAAGATCACAAGCTAGAGAAGATGAGCAATCAAAACCAGCCACTCACCACATGCTCCTCCTCTTGCAGGATTCTAGGAATGCAACCTTTTAAAAAATTCCTTTATTTTTAATTATGATGCATACCATGAAAATGCCTGGCTGTGTGCAACTCAGCTAAGTTCTAGTTTCACACAAAATGAAGCTTTTCTACTAAAACACTGTACTGAACCAAGACATTCTGTTTTCTGGTATAATCACTTCCTGTTTTCTATTTAGTAATAGAATTTTAAAAAGTCAAAATTGGGAGGGAAAGTACTGCATCTTAAATAAGGGCATGTAATTACAGTATATTTTCCATTACAAAAAATGATCATCAGCCAGTAAGAATCAATCTGAGTACAAAGAAGTAACTCAGACTTGCCAGTGCAAACCAAGATTGATTTTGGTTACTTAAATCAGTTTCATGCCTGTCAATACAAGTTCTTATGAAATCAGTGATTTTGAATCAAACCACTGTGGGGACAGCACCACCACACTTGAAATGCCTGCTCAATACAGCATGAAGGAGCCAAATACAGATCACAGGCAGGGAAGACTGGAGAAAGGACACGTGCTACAATTCCTGGAAGAAGTGCAATTTCGCAACATATAGGGCAAAGGCAGACTCGTGACAAGAGAGAAGGAACAACCTCCTGCCACCCCAACACAAGCTACACCAAATTCGTGCCTCTTTTCCTGGTGAACCAAGCAGCAACTGAACAGGCTTCAGGGCATCACTAAATGGGGGAGGTGCTGCCGGGCTCCTGATTGTGTGCTCAACTCTGGGGTGAATGGCACTGAGCAAATTCAGAGCACCAATACAGCATACAGAGGGTCAGGACACAGACTGACCTAGTGGAGCAAAGCAGACGTAAGGTGGCCAAGTAGCAGCTAGAAGAGCCACAGAAGACATGCAGGCAAGCAGCAGCAGGATGGGGCCAGAAGCAACATGCAACAAGTCCTCAGCGGAACCAGATGCAGTAAGACTTTGAGCAATCTTCCAGGTAAGGACCTGGCAAAACATCAGTAATGGTCTGTAAGCCAGCACCAAATCTGTATCTGCCTCTGAGGATGCTAGAAGGGAGGCAAAGGAAGGATAGTTGTCTCCAGTTGCTGTGGATGATTTCTGCAGATGATGCACAGAATGCAAAGAACCAAGTGTCAGGGCTGTATGATGCTGCAGTGGAAGGGATAGAAAGCTGCAGCAACAGAACTTGGGCTCGTTTGGGATGTGTGAACACAACAAGGATGCTCTGAACTGGGACAATCCTTTTGAGGATACAAAAAAAATTAACACTACTAACCTGTAGAAAGCAGCTGGTTCTGCATTGACACGAATCTGCATGTGCTTGAACCTGTACAACCAAAAACCATAATTGTGTACAAATGCTCAGTGAATTATGTAGCCAAAACCATTCCTAGTGCAATGCATGTTAGAGCAGTGATCTGAGGCATCTCTTGACAGAAATATTCTACAAGCTCAGGAAGACACCAGAGACTAAGGCTTAACATGAGGTGCCATCATTCAGGGCCAGCTCAGTGGTGCATTTGTTTGATATCCTGGTCTCTATGCACATCTTCTTCACCCTTGGGCTTACTGTTTGCTGCTAGTCCAGCATCTCCACCATACAAAATCACTGCAGTCAACTGCCCTGAGCTGGGCTCCCTGTGCCACAACAGCTTATGCTGCTGTCTCTGGATGCCTTGAGCCCCAGGGAAAGCTACAAAGCTCCTGCTACACACAGAGTAAACCCTGAAAGCAAGGGGGAGGAGGTGAGTTACAGAGCATATGGAAAGACTGGGCTGTGAGACTGAACCAAGGGCACTGCCTGACACGACACAAGGCTGTGAATGGTTGGCAGGGGCTCAGTACACTGACTCTGAGGCACCATTGCACAGGTAGCCGCCTCTGCGTGTGGGGAAGGTCACAGACAAGAGAAGGAGCTACATACACAGCCCTGAATGGGGACAAAAAAGAAGCTTTCACAGGACCTGCCAAGGCACAGTGAAAACACAGTTCTGCTGGGACTCACCTGAAATCTCCCTCCAGTTTTTCCTGCTGCACAAGTTTAGACACAATTGGGCTCATCAACACTTTGTTAATCATCGTCCCAATGACGAAATACCCAAAGATGCTCACTGGGCCTAGCCAGCCTGTGCTACAGAGGAGAAAGAGAAGTCAGCCAATAATCCAAGCAAAAGGACACTCCTGCACCACTAGGCTCAAGAAATCAGAGCCCTCAGCTGTCATCTCTCTTGGCTTTCACAGAAGTTTGGATGCCAACATTGCACATCCCAGCATCCCCAAGGCAGAGTTCTCTTTGGAGTATAGAGACCACTCACCCATGTGTACAAATATCCATTTGGGGAGTTGTAACGTGGGTGGCAGGCTCCAAAAAAAGAACACAGAAAACAGGCGTGCAAGCTGGGCCAGGATACAGCCTTACCTGTGAAAGCACTGGTATGTGTAGTAGGCCAGTGTGAAGGGTGAGATGACAAGTTTGCTGGCCATGGAGCTGAGCTGCCTGCAGAACCTCTCCACATCCTGGCTGATGCGCTGGTCCCTGCTCGACACAGAGAGCCATTGACACCATTACAGCCCAGAAGCAAGAGCCAGTACTAAATCCCTAACAGGGCAAAACCAGGCTGTTTCATTGCATGAACATAGGACAGGCAGCAGGTGAACAACCTCACCTGGGAAGGACCTGCAGCTTCCCCACAGGAGACCATTTTCATGGCCCAGCAGGACCCACCCAAGGGCCTTCATTGCACCCAGGAAGAACAACTCTTGCCATTGCTTTCAACCTGTTCCTTGTATTTATCCCTTGTTCCACTCTCAACAACATTGTTCAGCGCTTGTGCTGAAGGTCTCTGCATCACTGTCCTTTACTCCTCTCCTGGAACAACCCCCATACTATGATAGAGTACTGACTCTCCCTGTAACCTTCAGTACTGGGCTGAGATGCCATGAGACCCCCCAGGACAGGCTAGGGCACAGGCTAGGGCACAGGCCAGGCCTTCACCAGCTGCTGGATATTTGCAAACACTTCCATCAAAACTACCCTTTCACAAGGGCCGATCCCTTGGCTCTGCATGGAATACCTCTCATTCCTTTGCTGCAAAGAAGGAAGTGCTTCCACCCATCCCAGCCCACAAGAGCAGGAAGCAGCACACCAAGCCTTTTCACCTCACTAGCAGCAGGCACATGGGTGACAGACCCTCAAGTCCCATCTATCCCACTGCTGAGCAGAAGTTGCACTTGGGGTAACTAGGAAGAATTTCAGTGTATTTACTCCTCAGCACCTCATCTGTCCAGAGCACATGGATGAGGGCTTCAGCCTGCTAAGATCCAGTAGAAAGGCCATAGCTTAATGCTGGAGTTCAGAATGAAGAGCAAGGATGGACTCCTGGTTAGTCTCAGTGCAGACACAACCACAAGCACATTCATCTTTTAACACTTTTGCAGCTCTGGAACAGCAATGGATTTAATTCTGGGGCAGCTCTCACCCTGGATGACCTTGCAGTCATCATTTTTCCTTTTCCTCAGATTGTAATATTCCCATAAAATTGTAACTTAAATTGTGCTATAATCTCATAGGAGGATATTGCTTTTTTCAAGCTATTAAGTAACATGTAATGAAAATACATGAAACACATGAAAGCATCACCTCAAATGCCCTACTAGGTGCTGCAAGTGTTTGTATGCCACTCAGAACCCATTCTTCATTCCTTCAAAGTGGGTGACTCCACTTTACACTCAGTTTGGTTTGCACTGCATAATGGGAGGTCTGTGTTGCTCTAGTTTGTTCTCTACACAGTACAGGGAAAAAACTCTCATCAAGAAATTGCAAGATGAAGAGAATTTTTGCAGTGGCACCAAAACCACACTAAACAGTAAGACTGGATGTTGGAGCAGAAGCAAGATGTAATGAGACATACTCCACAGTAATCCCACACATTTGGTCTGCCAAGGCCAGGAGAGCTGTCTCTTTTGCTGCAGAGCAGACTGACCCAGTTGTCTCCTACATTTCACGGCACAACATGAACATGTTCCCTAGTTAAAAATAAACCTGAGCAGAATAATCATGTGGTGAGGGGCCTCTGTCCTCTGCTTCCCCTCATTATCCCAAAGAAAAAGACAGGCATGCAGGAGCTTCTGGCTTCAATGTGCTGCAATGCCTGGGAAGTGCTGCATGCCCTGGTGACAGACATGGTTTTTTAACCTCTCTTTGTAACTCCATGCCACTGCAAAACACTATCAGAAATAAACATTTAATGATAGTGGGAGTAAACCCAACAGCAACCTGGAAGTGCATCAGCTTGGTAATGATGACCTACTGCCCAACATGTAGAGCTGTTTGACCCAAGCTGAGACCCCTCTCCTTGCTTGCTGCTCCCCCTTAGATACCCAGCATGTTTTCTTGCAGCAGCCAACAAACCACTCTGCTCTGCAATGAAGGACCAAGGACAGGCAGCCAGTAGCAACAGGCAGCAGAACTGCAGAAGCTGCTTCAGTTTCTTGAAGTTTCCACTATTGGCAAGAGTTAGGAGTTCCTGCAAGACAGCAATTTTTCCCCAGGACCCTGGGCACGGTCTCCCCTCTTGCCATCAACATGGGAAATGGCACCAATGCAGTGACTAGATCAGAAGTGCTCACTCCAGCAGAGGAGAGCTTGGAGTCTCAAAACAATGGTATAACAACACATTATTTAGAAAACATTCCCCCTTGATTTTTAGTTTTTCAGCCAGTATTTAATAATAACAACTTAAAATTCCAGAGGGGGAAGAATCAGGGAGATTCTACACTGAGATTAGCTCAGTCAGTTAAAGCATGGTGCTAATAATGTTAGCACAGTTCAATCCCTGTGTGGGCTATTCACTTAAAGAGTTGGACTCAATGATCCATGTGGGTCCACTCCAACTAAGAACATTTTGTGATTCTGTGACCTCTCACATGATGTCTAACACAAGATTTTTAGCTCTTCACAGTGCACAACTATGACAGCAGTGCCCTGTGTGCGAGGACAGGCTGGAAGGCCAAGGTTCACACACAGCTGTGAGGAAGGGCATTCAACCTTTGCTACACAGCCCAGGTAGATCAAGAGCTCTGCAGTAAGCAAGACAGTGCACAAAGCAAACTGGAGAGGGACCTCTTGGGGGCGGGGGCTGGGATCCACAAGGAGAGACTGAATGCTCCTCCTCTTCTATTTCAGGTCACCACTGATACTTCCTTCCTAGGAACAGGAAAGTATGCAATCCTCATATAGTGCAAAACAAAGCCCTTCCTGGATGGGTTATCAAACCTCTAAACTGTGCTCAGCTGCAGATCCCGGTGTTTGAAGTTCAAACAGAACAGGGACTGTGCTAATGCACCAGCTGTGTGAAGGAAAGGAGAGGCACTGCTGACTCCAGCCAGGCCCTTTGCAACACCATATAGTGTCAAGGGTTGAGTTTGCAGACAGCACGTTTTATAGCAGCACTAGATCCCTGTTCCAATGAGCACCCACTTTCCTTGCAACTGAAACATCCTGCCCCTAAAACCATCACAACCAGCAGCCACAGGAGTTCCCAGCAATAGGTATCACCTCCCACCAGGGTAGAAGAGGGTGCCTAGATTTGTGCCTAGATGGTAAAAGCTTCTAGGGCTCAAGCCCCTACCCAGAGACAAAAAGAAGTCAGGAAAAGGTGCGCAGCAGCCCAGGAGAAGCCAAGCAAGATACTGAAAGAAGCTGCAGGCAGCCTACGGGTTATCGATGTCCTCTCGCAGCACATGCAGGCTGTAGTAGACCTGGCCTTGGAAGTAGCAGCTGTGGAGGTATTCAGTGAGGGATTTCCTCCAGTTCACATACATCATGTTGCAGATAAACTGGTCGAAACTTTTTAGCTGGAACAAGGACAAAGAGATGGATGGGGAGAGAAAAGTGAGAACAAACATTTTTTCAAAATGAAAGAAAAACCAGCAGTTTGTACTAGCGATCCAGGCATGGGCAGACTTGAGTCCTTTGTGACCAGGATCGTGCCAGGAGCCACGGGCAGCTTTCCCTTCCTCTCCCAAGACATGTGAGCCTCTTACCGTGGAGTTCACAATGATCAGAGTCACGGCAACGGCAGTCAATGTTTTGAATCCAGAGAAGTCCTTGCTCCCGAGGACCTCATAGTACTGGCTGGGGATGACGCCGACCTGGTAAATAACCAGCTGCTCTGGAGGAGAAAGGCAAGCAGGGGAAGAAATTGATGGACTGCGGTGACAAGGCAAAGTGGAGGACCACAGGGAGCAGACGTGAGGTGCAGCCCCCCATCCCCACCACCCGGGCTCACCCAGCAAGGCGACACCGAGCAGCGTCAGGAACATGAGGGCGCTCGGGGAGGGCCACCCAGGAAAGAGCACGGCCAGGAGCCGCAGGAACCGCCGCAGGAACAGCCCGTCCAGCCGGGAACCAGCCCTGCAACGGAGGGAGACGCGGGGGCCGGCAGTGAGTTCGGGGGTCCCACCCCACCTCCCCTCCGCCACGCCCCGGCCCAGCCCAGCCCGGTCCGTCCTCACCGCCCGC
>VXAX01003297.1:208520-229818 GCA_013399835.1 Leptocoma aspasia | reverse complement strand
CGGCCCTCCGGGGTGATGGCCGTGACGCGGCGGGCCGGGCCCAGCCGTGGTGGCCGGAGCGCAGCTACTGTGTGAGGGGGCTGCGGCGAACCGCGGGGCGCGCTGCGGTGGCTGCGTCCTCCCACGGCAGCATTGCCGCGGTCGCCCAGATCTCCCCAGGGCAACCCAAGTCTCCCCAGGTGTCCCCACGCCCTCCCGGGCAACGCCACGCGGTGCTGTCCCTGCCCCCGCAGGTGTGCCCGGGGCTGGGCAGGGCCGGTGCCGGGAGGAGCGGGGGACACGGGGCGGGTGGCACTCTCGGGGCCGAGGGCGGTCGCCGCTGTGGGTTCTGCCGCCCGGCTCGCACGCCAGGCTGGCGGCGCGGGCACAGAGGCGGTGGTGCGTGCGCTGACATCGCGGGGCACAGGCGAAACCGCAGGGAGGGAGGTGCCTGTCCCTCGGGCCTGGCCCAGCCGCCCTGCTGCCACCTCCGGCTGGTTTGGACAGTTTGTGGGTTACTTTAAAAAAAAGGAAAAAAAAAAAAAAAGTACTTTGCCTGGGGACTTGAATCCTTTTTTTTCTCCCCTCCGCTTGACTGACTTTCTCACACTCCTATTCCCATAGTCTGCCAGCTAGGCCTGAGTCATCCTGCCAAGAACTAGACCTGGCCTATTCAAAAATGTGCTCACTTGCTCTTTCTCTCTTTTTCTGTGTCTCTTTTTTTTTTTTTTTTTTTGAGTATACACAGTAATGTTTTTCCACCTCCTCTTGTACCTGATCTGCACCTGTACAGGGCCAATCCCACACGTATCACCCGATCTTGCCTTTTCAGAGACCGTGAGAAAAACAAAGTTCAGGAAAGAAGAGACATGTTTGCAGATCTCACCGGTGCAAAGCCCTCGTCCCTGCAGAGGCTTGCCTGCTGAGTCTTCAGAGTTTAAAAAAAGAAAAGTAAATAAAAGGGAGAGTGTCATGTTTAAAACTGCGGAAAAGTACAAATCCAATCTTTCTTTTAGCTCCTTGATGGAGCCACAAGCCTCTTGATTTAAAAAAAAAAGGGCAAAAAAAGAAAAAAAAGCCTTCAGCATGTAAGGTTTAACTTCAGATGAACAATATTTGACGTAAGTTTCAATTATCTAGGCAGCTGGACAAACTCGAGTGAGGAAAAGACGGAGACAGGACAGGGAAGTCAGTGCTGAAAAGCACTTCCACAGTTACCTCCGTGGGGAAATCGGAGACAACACATTAGCGTGAAAACTGCAGTATGTTTTTGGAGAGCTTAGAATTTCTCCGCTGGATCAATATTTCTTCTAGTGCTGATATTTGCATATATTGGTGGGGAAGAAAGTTATGACAATTACTGAGCTGGTGTTCTCTCTCCCTCCTGCGGGGATTTGCAAAGGGCTGAGGAAATGCGGCGCTGGGCAGCCCGGTCCCTCCCGGCCGGAGTGAGAACAGGCTGCAATTATGTCTGTGTTTGTGGTAGCCGAGGAGCTGCAAACCGCCTGTAATTGCCGGCAACAGGTCGGTGTCTGTGGGACGCAGGTAGCACGAACAGGCTGTCATTAGGGGCTGCCAGCCCTCGCCCACAACGGGGACCTGGGAATTGCTTGGCAGCAGCTGCCCTGGCTGCGCTCGCACCCCTCCGCAGCTCCCACCCTGCGCACTGCAGAGCCTGCCGGCTGCCTTTCGCTTCTGGGGGCTGTGAGGAGCCGGGCTGTGGGAACTGGGCCTCTAAAAGCGGCTGCTTCGGTGGAGGCTTCTCAGAGCCATCAGCGAGTGCTGCTGGGGGCAGTGGGAGCGGCGACACTGGTGTGTCCCTGCTCCACATCTCTTCCTCCGCCTGCCTGCTGCTGTGAAATGCCTTCATGCGCAAGGGTTGCGATCTCCAAGCGGAAGCACGTATACTTGTGAATTCCCCAGGGATCAGGAGAGGAAGGGGAGGATTTGCATGGAAGGATGTCTCTGGAAATGAAATGGCTGAGGCCAAGTTTAGGCTGGAAGGCGGTGGTGAAGAGGTTTTTAACCTCTTCACGGAGGTTTTAACTGAGGGGATCTGGAACAGATCCTCTGGGCATCTCTAGCCCCGCCTTCTCTTGTGAAAGAGGCGTCAAGGGGGAGGTGAAACCCTGAGGTAAGGGACTGCCCCAGGGCCTGGTCCCTTATCCCACAGTCCTACCTAAATGTTTTTTGCTTTGCTCCGGCAGTCATCTTGGATTACAAATTGGGAGTTGTCCAAAACAGATTTGGGAAGAACCTTTAGACAATGCATTAGGGCTTTACTGACTGGCAGAACATCTTGGAGGAAAAATGTGTTGGCAGGAAAATTTGGACTAGTCCTGGGCACCGGCCCAGGGGTGGGAAGGAATAAAATAGGATGCCGCTGCTGGTGCAGCACGCAGGAGGTGAGGAGGTGGCAGAGTTGGCCGTGCCTGCTCTCCGGTCCTTTAGGAAGCAGCCAAGATGAGCAAAATGTGCTTCTAGAGATCCAAGTGTTTTAATATCCAAGGCTTGAAGGATCCTGGGAAATACAGAAAATAGAAACCAAGTTGCTTGTAAGAACTGGGTTGCAAGCTGGATCCCAGGAATTGCATAGCAAGCCTTTCCTCTTTGGGTCACAGGCTGAAAACCTAGCCTGGCCACAGCTCAAAGTTGTCACCACCCTGAAGGCTGGAAAACAAGTGCTGAGTCTCAGGGACATGTCCCTGGCACAGGTGTCTCCTCTGGACAGCCCTGCACACATGCCTCTGCTTGTAGTTCCTGTCCCAGAAGCTGTTGTGCAATCCAAATCCAACCGGCTCCCCCGGGAGGGGTGATCTCAGAAGCTTTGGGTGCAGGTTTCAGGATTTATTTCCCCTCTATAAATGTTTGCCAGGTCTTCGGAACAAGGTCACTTTCAAACTGACTTCCTGACAAAGCTCCCTAGATGAATCAAAGCTTTCATGGATGTTGCTCCCCTACACACCAGCTCTTTGTGGTAAAGAGGGCGACTTTTGTGCAGCGGTGTCACTGCCTGGCCCCCCTCGATGGCAGGAGCAGCTCATTTTGAGGCAGCAGCCTGGTTTTATGGCAGGTCCTGCCCTGTCATTCCACTGGGAACCCATTTCCCAAAGACCTGCTGAGACCCGGGGTCCCAGCTCTGTCAGACAAGCCTCAGGTTGGCAGCTTGTGTGGCAGCTGCTCCCCAGAAGCCAGGCTCTTTCAGCTGTGCCCTGGCTGCTACTGCAGAAGAGAGGCTGAAGTGTTTATTCATTTTACTCCTCACTGTGTGAGTCAGGCTGGGTGTGTTTGGGGCAGCCCTGGCCATTCTGCAGTGACACCCCCTTGTGTGGAGGGAGCATCCTGGCCTCCAGGAACTGGTGCCCTTCATTCTGTTGCCCACACAACCAGGGAGGCATCCCTGGGAATGGCACAGGAAACTGTGGGATGAAGAGGCCAAAGCTTTGCTTGAGTAGCAAAGTGCAAGTCTGAGAAACTCCTGAGTCACTAAGGACAGACAATGAAGAACCATTTTCATCTCCCCAGCCCATCCCAGCCCAGGCTGGAGCATGGCTGTGTGCTGAGAAAGGCTCTGGGACAAGAGCCAGGATACCTGGATCTCTTGCTAAGCTGATTCCTCTTGGCAGGCACCTATCCTGCTGAACCAAGAAAACGCTGCCGGGGAGCTGGCGGGGAGGGCATTTTGGCAGCTGTGAAATGCCACCCATGTGGATGGGAATTCCCTTCCTGATACCCATGGCGTTACTTCAGAGGTTGCTGGTTTGGCTAGAGCAGCCACAATGTGCTAATGGGCATGAGATGGTGCAGCCCCAGCTTCCCCCTGTGTGCCTTTCCAGAGCCCCAGCTCCAGCCTGGTCCTCTGCTGGCAACCAAGGCTGGGTGTTGGCAGGCATTGCAGCTGGGAACAAGCTCTGGGAACATCCCTAAATTTCCTGTGGGCTTGGACTGGTATCTGGCACTGCTGCTACCAGCCAGACGCTGTGAGCTGCCTTATACCCTTCTCCGAGATGCTCTTTTCATGCAACATGCCCAGCGTTCACCAGACCACTGGTTTGCAGCCTGCTGACCATGACAGGGCGGTCCCACTCCAGTACAACAGCCACTATCCTTGGCAAGATATAGGAGCTCTAGGCAGAGGAACAGACAGCTGAGCCTGCATCCCTCTGAGAACCAGAAATAAATGCGCAGTCACTGCCACGCTCCAGGGGGGAGAAGGAGCATCTCGGCTCTCGTTCACTCACTCTCTGGTGGGAGGTGTTGGCAGTGAGAGCCGAGTTATTTATTTATTAAGATCCCACTTGTGTTGCTGCCTGAGGCTGCTGGTCTCTGTGCTGGAGCTGTGGTGCTTGCGTGCTTGCAGGAAATGGAAAGATTGCAAGCTATGAAGCAGGAGTACATATATGAAAATACTGTGAGTTTGGCAGTGGTGAGGCTGGAGAGAGCATGAGAGCTCACTGGCACAGAAGATGTCCCTGTCCCAACCACTGAGCAGAAGGAACCCTCTTGAGAGCCAGATGAAGGTGGGTGTGCATCAGCTCCACATCCTGAGTCCAGTCTCCAGCCTGGAGCTGGAGCTCCAGCCGTGTTGCTGCAGCACTAGTGTGCTGAGCCGTCTGTGATCCCTGACATGCTGTGGCTGCAGGAAACCCCGCAGGGTTTTCCAGAACATGGCTTTTAAGTCAGATCAGACCAGCAGTGCGGTTTGCAGCCCAGCTGTGCACAGCTGGGTCGGTGCAGCCAGGGGATGGGAAGACGTGGGCGGGAGCGTGGCGAGGTGGGAGTCTCGCCAGCCATCCTCAGCGCAGGGAGCTTGTGGCTGGGTGCGTCAGCCTGCCCTCAAATTCCCAGCACACAAGCCCTTTTCTGTGCCCCCTCTGCCCTCTTCCCCTGGCCCTGGCGGCGCCTGCAGCCAAGGGCAGGTGGGAGCCTTGGCATGTGGCTCCCTGGGGACTCAACCTTCACCGACTGCAGACTCCTGAATCCCACAGGGCCAGCCCTTGGCCATAGTGTCTGTGCTCTTCTGCAGAGTGATCAATCATATTTTCCAACACAGTTCCTTCTCCTTGGTATTAATCAGTCCAAGAAAGCAGCCTGGACTGATCACTGCCATTGAGCTTTCTGCTAAATTTACCAGCTGATCACCATCTCTCTCTTCATGCCGTGAATTGGCAGCAGGCAATGTGTTGTGTAAACTTCACGTTATCCTCAAAACCCTGGCAACCGCAATGATGCAGCAGGAAAATATTTGGAACCTTTGGGAGGTGCTGCAACAGGCAGCCCTGCCCCGCACTGGGAAGCTCTGCTGAGGGCAGTGTGGGTAGGACAGGCAGGCCAGGGGCTGTGTGCCCCACCAAGGGTGGGGACAGAGGTCTCAGCCTCCTTGGTCTGACCAGGTCCTGAAGCCCTTGGGACACCGGGCATTTCCCCTTGACAGATGGGATTGGTCACAACTTGCCAGCCCTCCCATTTCCATTATTTCCTGTATCCATTTATTCAAGAAAACAGGATACTTCATGGTGCAGTGCTTTCCTACTGCAGAACGAGCCTTTGCAGAGCCAGCATCTTTTTTGATGTGTAAGTAGATGGACGCTTATAAATCCAGGGTACAATGAAACACTTGCACTTGATGCCTGATCTCCCTGGTGTCTTTAATTTTGTTTTAGTTTGGCAGCATTATGGAGAGAATTAGCCTATCTCACTAATATTGAAATGCATACATAATCTGAATCCTGTATTCCTAAAATCAATATTCATTATTCAAGGTGATAACAGAGCTCAAATTAGTCCTTTAGCTATATCAAGAGTATCAGCATGATCACATGTTATTTGGATTAGCGACCTCATGCAGACACATGGCTTCACACACGTGGCTAGGGCGGCAGGGCACGGTGCTAAGGTGCGTGGCCAGGAGGACCCGGGGAGCCGGATCCCGCCCTGCCTCCTGCCTGCGGCAGCCCTGGGGAGCCCGCTGAATTGCGCCAGAGTTCAGCCGTGGCGGCAGGTGAGGTGATCCGGGGCGGCGTGCCAGGGGGACATAGGGATGGCGGATTTTTGTTTGTTTTTCTGCCCAGAGCAGGCAGTGGGAGGAGGGGATTTGAAATCCTCAGTCAGCACACCCTGACAGCAGCGCAGGGTGTGTGCTAGAATGGAGTGGTTTCTCCCGTATTTTTCTTTTCCTACTTGCTGACGTGTAGCCAAAGCTCTCCATTAGCCCTTTGGCCGTTGACAGGTGTTAGCAAGGGGTGGGATTTTTGGAAAACTCCTGTGCATTTTCCATTTGCTTTGCCTGGTGCACAGCTGCACATGTGCTAGTCCAGAGCTGTGTGCATGCCCTGGTGCCAGAGATCATGCTGGAGAATCATCCTCATATGGGTTAATATGAGATCTCTTGTGAGCTAGTCAAGAATTGATGTGTTACTAATTGCTGTAATAGAAAATATTATCCTTTAGAGGATGTTGTTGTTTTATAAACAAGGGGATAATTTACAGTTTAATTGCTTAAATCATACGTTAATTCTTATGTGTAATGAATAAATACATTTACAAGTACAACATTTAATTTGCACAGATTCCAGAAGTCTAGACATTAAGAGGCAGATAATTATTTGATAAGTAATCTGGAATGTCGTATGAAATGACATTTATTTTCACATGATGAAATATCCTGAAATGAGATTTCAAGATCCTTGTCCTTCCTTCCCTGCAATGAAGGGCAGTGTTGTCATCGGCTGCCTCAGAAATGTGTCCAGGCTGCCTGGGAACACAGGGGAAGGCAGGAATCCTCCAGGAGCGACACAGAGAGCAGAGTAGCAAACCTAGGTTTATGCAGATGAAAGTTTTTAATATTACAAAAGGCAAAGAGAGAATATAGAGCCAAAAATGGGAGATGTCTGTAGTCGGCTTCACATCAGTGCTAACTGATGGCAGGATGGCTGTGGGGCTGTGAAAAGCATAGGGAGTACCTGAGGAGAGTTGAGCTGGGAGTGTTGGTGATGAAAGGGAGGCATTAGTGCTGCTGCTTGGGCACTGGTGAGGCCTCAGCTCAGTGTGAGGATGCAAGCAGAAGCAGCAGCAAATAAACCCAGCAAAGGGGACTTTTGCAGCCTGCTGCTGGTCACACGTGCCCAGTGGCTGTTGCTTGCGCCACGGGAGGCTGCAGGAATCTGTGCAGGACTGTGTCCTCTTCTCTGGGGAGTGAGGAGCCCTGCCTGCTGCCTGCTGCTGGAGCCAGGGCTGGCTGCTGCTGCCCAGAGTAGGAGGCCCTGCAAACAGAAGGCACCTGTGCTTCAGTTGCTGATATTGAATAATCTTGGGCTACTGGTGCCCTTTCGCAGGCCCGTATCTTTATTGGAGGCTGTTAAAGCCAAACCTCCCAACAGCAATAACATGACTACAAAGCATTTCTAAGAATAAAGTACGTGGGAATAAGGGAGATACTGAGATCCCAGCCAATTTCTGTACAATACAAGTCTGAAGTACCTTATAAAGTTAACAAGTCAAATTTAAATGTATACAAGGCTCAGGAGCATACGGGAAACAGGATCGGCAAAACCTTCGAAGGCCCATCATTGTCTTTCAAAAAGTCCACTAAAAGGCTCACGCCATAAAAAAAAGGTGTATTCACATGGCTGGTACAGTGATAAACCTGGTGGAGAAATGCCAGCAGCTGGAGCGGGCAGGGATGCTCCCTGCAGTGATGCTATGGTGGCCCCTTGTTACAGAGCGCTTTGCCCTGCTCTCTCTGTTGCTGCACCACAATAAAAGAGGGTTCTTCTGGTGTAAATCTGGTGTAAATCATGTTTGGCAGGTGACTGGCTCCAAGACAAGAAGCAACCCTTGCCCCTGGCTTTATGACAGGTCGTCCAGCCTCTGCAATCTTGCTGCTGGGAGGTAAAAAGAATAGCTCTCCTGCCTTGCCCAGCACCATCTTCATCACACTCCTGAGCAGCACAAGCTGCAGCCAGGAGTGCAGCACATGGTGGTGGCTTCCCTGTCCCCTGTGATATAAACATCCTGTATGCCACAGAGAGGACAAGGAAAGAGCTAGGAGAGACTGCTTGTGCTGCATGCCCAGGAGCTTGTCCCTGCTTTTCTGAGCTGAAGACACCTGTGGATCAGAAGGGTCTTCTGTAGGCACCCGGAGAACAGTTTGTGAAGTGTTACAATGTGAAAACTACGCCGAAAGGTCCCAAGCCTGCTCCTGTTTAGCTTCCTTGAGTACCAGATGAAGAGCCAAATGTGGTCATGAAATGCCAGAGACCCAGAGCTCTTTCAGCCTGCCTGAGTGGTGTCAGTGTGGCGAGCTTACCATGCCTGATCTTTTCTGCTCCTATGTGTTGTGTTTAGCAGGCTGTATTCTGCCTTCATCATGTGCCATTGTGTGTTTATACATTTTACACATCCGTTTGAAAGCAAGAATCAATGCCACAGGATTTACCAACCAGCCATGCTCTCTAGCAGAGCATCCAAGCTAGCTGCATTGCAAACCATCCAAAGACTGGAATACAATGGCAGAAAAGTCTCAGGAAAATGCCCTGCTACAAAGACATTGGAAAATCAAGGTTGTTTCACGGCTTGTTTGTGAGCAGGAAGCAAAACCACCCTGATTTGGTGCCTCTGAAGAGGCCAGCAGAACAGGGATGCATGTTTCAGGACTTGGCGTGCAGGAATTCATGAACCATAAGGCCTTATCAGAACTAATTTTTAAATGAAATGCAGTGTCCTAGCAAAACACATGCCTGAGACTTAAACCAAAACCAAAGTACAAAATGTGATGTTTAAAGGCTGGGTTCCATCTCAAGTGAATAGAAGCCACATGTATTCATCTGAGATCAGATTTTGGTGTGATCTGAAGTTGTGCTCATGGAGGCTGCAGTGAGAGCAGGCAGAGGAAGTTTTCATCTCCTCCTACAATCCTGTAGACAAGATCAGCCTTTCTGCACTCTCCAAGTGAAAAGGTTTCTGACACCAACCCTATGTACGTAGGCTCCCCAGGTGTGGGATGGAGCACCCAGGGCTGCTCAGCTGCTTGCTCCACACTATGTGCAGGCAGAAGTGAGGCCACTTCCACCAGCCTGAAAACCTGGTGCAGACTTGCATCTCTCTCCCCTTGCTGCCCACAATGGGTTTGGGACTGTGAGCTCCCAGTGACACCACTCTGTAACAAGCATCCTGCAAAAGGGCCAGTATCGAGGCCTAACCTTTATTAATTGGGCAGAGGAAGAAATAATGCTGGCAAAATATTGTCAAATACTTCAAATTAATGATTAATTCTAGATGGAGTGATACTGTTTGATGTGGTTTTTGCTGGTTTAAACAGGAGAAGGGTGATTCACTCTAAAGGAATTTATAAAAACACAAGTATTTGCTCATGGACAATAAATACTGGGGCAGATAAAAAGGGGGATGAAGTGTTCGGTGTTGTGATAGCAACTCTGCTTGAGAAAACTTTTGACCTTCTCACATCTTAAATCAATGGGCGCCCCTCCCTCGCTTTCCTCCAGGCTTGCTCTGGAGGCTGGGGGAACGGGGTACATGGGAGCACACCAGGTTGGCCCCGGGCTGTGTTGGCAGGTCCCCCCTGTTTCCCTCTTGTTCCCACGGGGAGGACTGGGTACCCGCCGGCGCCCGCCGAGGGGCACAGGGCAGCACCCGACAGCAGTTTACACAATCTGTGTACACAGCCTGATCTGTCAATTTGCCTGTTGTAAAAGTAAGCGCATAAACCTGGTGCTGAAGCTGCTGTGGTTTACAGAGCTGCTCCACCTGGGAAGCTGAGATTTACGCTGTCCACTGGTGAGCGAGGCATCCCGTCCCATCCCACCCCATCCCATCCCATGCTGTCTCACCCTGTCCCCTCCCAGTGCAGACAGGCAGGTTGCCCAGGAGGGCTGGCTGCGGGCAGCAGAGCCCATGAGCAGCCCAGTGGGAGCGGCAGCAGAGGTGCCGGCAGTCCTGTGCCTGGCCCACAGTGCCTGAGAGCCATCGGGTGGGTACATGAGGGAGGGAGCTTGCTATCTACCTTTCCCGTGGGAATATGATGCAGCTGAGATAACCCCCAGACCTTGCTGGGACTCTGCCAGTGTCATTAAAGTGTTGACATCTGCTGATTACCCTGACATGATGCTGGTTTTATTGAGACAAGATTAGCCACTCGCACTTTGAAGGGAGGCTGGGCACACACCTTAACTGGCTGTCCCCTGTCAGGAAGGGCTTCAGAACCTTTTCCATTCTGGTCTTATTTCTTTACAAAAATCTAACTACTTATGCCCTAAAAATAACAGCATGGGAGTGAGGGCACAAAGCAGGCAGAGCAAAGTCCCTGAGCTGGTGTCCAACCTTGCCATGTCTGTTGTGGGTTTGCCAGCAGTGCAGGGTGGCCCTGGTCACATCACCTGTCAGTGTGGGGCTGATGGAGCAGAGCTGATACCCACAGAGGGGCTGAGCCCCTGCCTGCAGCCATTCCCGCAGCATCGCCTCGCAGGCTGTCAATGAGCCTTTCATCACAGCCCCTTCTGACATCAGCCTTTCCAAAACACCTGAGCTCCTTGAGGTCCCTGTGCTCGTAACACTTGGAAGTGGCAGTGGCTTCTGGTTCCAATTAACCCAGGGGCAGTTTGGGGACTATCTGATTGCACTGCAGTGGAGGGAGAGGAGAAAAAGCCTTTCTGGGAAGCAGCGATTGAATGTGTGGGTGAAGAACTTCTGTAAAAAGCAGATGGTTTCTCTCTTTCCTTCCTCCTTCTTTTTCTTGTCTTTTTTTTTTTTTTCCCTGAATTCCACAAAACAGACAACCCAACAGCACATTTTTCACCATCAAAGCTTTGCTGAAGGGAATTCTCCACTGCTATTTCATTTTTTCCTTATGTTCACAGATTGTAAAGCAAACGGCCTCTGGAGAGCAGGGAGGGCAGATCTGTCCCAGGGTTACAGCAGAAGACTGGCCGACATCCTTGGGGCACGACAGGCTCTCCCTGGCAGCTGGCAGCCGGGGGAAGTGAACACGCATCTGCCTTGGGATGCTGGGTGACAAGCATGGCACTGCAGCTGCCAGCTGCTAGCACTGGAATCTGGGACACAGGGATTTGCCAAGGTTCATAACCTCTGCCTTGGACACCTGCACAAGGCTAACAACTGTGAGCAGAAGCTGCAAGCAGCAGGGGAAAGCAAGCACCAGTTCCTGGGCTGGCCCCACTAACTGATGCTCTCCTGGGAGGAGAGCACTCACAGGTCAACAGCGGCAGGTCCCACCTGGAGCCTTCCTCCCACAGCCTTCCCACGGTCACACCACAGCCAGAGATCCCAAATATTATGTATCTGGGAGAAACAGGGAGGGAGGAAGCTGTAATCCCACGAAATCCCAGCCCACACTGTGCCAGTCCTTTAAATTACTCTCTCACATGCAACATGTTCAATGCCTGTTGAAAGAAAGGTGGTTAAAGGAGGAGATGTAAATGGAAAATAAGGGCAGACAGGGTTGGAGGGTTCTGTCATGTTAATCCGAGATCTGGTTTTTTAAGACGCTATATTCAGACCTGGCAATGCTAGCTGTTTGCTGCCTGCTGCGATGCATGGCAGCACTGGCGTGCTGTGGGAAAATGCTCTTTGAAAAGGAGAAGTGAGGATTCAGCAAGGAGCTGCAGCACAGGGAGGGACACGGCAGCCAGTTGTGCTTGGAGGGCTGGAGGAGGATACTGGTGGCTCTGTTCTCCTTCCACCAATGACTTGGACACAAAAAGGGAGCATTTTCTTGCAAAATGTGTTTCCCTAGCCAGGAAAGTGAGATGTGGAGGCCAATGTGGGGCCGGGAGCTCCTGCCCAGTCCCCTGGCATTGGAAGGTGGATGGACAACATGCTTGCTACATATGCACGGCTGAGTCAGAGGAAGAAAACATTAGAAGAGAATGGCAAAACTGCTGGCAAGACAAATGGGACTGAAATGACCACTGGGACCAAGAGGGTCCAGAGCAACTCCCAGCCAGAGCAGTCGCAGTCAGAAAATAACCTCATTGCTCATTGAAACATGAGCCACACGTGAGAGGGACAAGCCAGCACGGACTGGCAGGAACAGGCATCCCTTGCACTGTGTCTCCATGGCCTCACACCACTGCTCACACAGGAGCACGAGCCTGCTCCTTGCTGTAAGCTGGAGGAGAAGGAGGAGGCACTGGAGAGGAGCAGCCAGCCCCATGGGTTTTATCACTGGGTATGTGTTGTGCTTGTCACCTCTGACATCAGCTCTATGTCTTGGAGATGTCCTTTCCCTAAGGAAAAGCTGCTTCCAGGCTCCAGACCCAGGACAGTGAATGACAGCGACCCTGGACTGGGATGTGGGTGCACTGAAGGGATGGTGCCACCCCATGCTGTGATGCTGCTGCTAGTGCAGAACCTGAGCACTGAGCTGGGCCTGTCCCCACGTCCTGGGGCTCCAGAGTTGCTGACCCAAACTTGACAGATTTTGGGCGAAAGCAGGCTATTTTTGAAGGTGCTTCAACCTCACTCCCTACGTGTCATGGGGATGCCCAGTGAAAACAGGGATACTTCTCACTTTCTCCCTACTGCACCCAGGAGCCCATCCAGCCCCCCACCGAACTGGGAGCGGGGTCCGTGGGAAGAGGACAGACGTGGGGCTCGCTGGCAGCCCGACAGAGCCCGGCGGGGCAGGAGCCAGCCCAGCCGGGGAGTTGCTGGTTTTCACACCCCGCCAGGCTGCCGAGCGCCTGCAAGGGTCAATTACAGCGATTACTTCAAGGAGTCAAACCGGCTGCCGGCAGCGCTGGGGAAAAATCTTTGTTTCCCGTTTGGCTTTGTCAAAGGGAAGGAAAGAAGTGCCTGGGCATGCGGCGGGGGGTGAAAGAGCCTCTGCTGTACGAAGGGCAAAAGTCAGAGGGCGGCTGGGTGTTTGCGGGGGAGGAGGCCGCCCCGGGACAGCTGCCCTGTTCTCCCAGTGCCACTGAGCAGCACTTGGGGCTTGGGCAGCCTCCAGCACTCTTGGTCGCTCAGGAAGGGCCTATAAACAGCCCAGTGATTGTAGAGAGAAGCAAACCAGTTAGTGGTGGAGACAGCCTTTAAAAGGGAACGTGAAACCTTGGCAAGTTAAAAGTAAAGTCACAATAAAAGGAATTTAAAAGTCTGTGGAAGACCTTGCAAAAGGTATTAAAACCTGAAAATAAACATATTTGCATAAATGCCAGGAGCAGGAAACCAGCCAACAAGCCGGTGCAGGTTGTGAATGATGGAGGCTTGAACAGAGCTCCCAGGGAAGGCAAAGCCTCAGCAGAAAAGCTGAGTGGCTTGAGAATGCTCAGACAGTGCCTGTCACCCTTCCTGCAGGGCTGTGCCAGGGGCCTGTCCCACAGCAGGGGCCTGCTGGAGATGTCTTCCAACAAAACGAGGGGCTACAGGTGGCACACACATGGGACAAGGCAATGCCAGCCCGACTGGTGGTAGCCAGCTTTTCCTGCCAGCCTAGGGCAGAGGGTGGGGAAGGAAACATGAGCTGCAGCCAGAGGGGCTCAGAGGATCTCACAGGCAATTTGGGAGAACTCATCTATAACAGATCTGGGTCAATGCAGCACTTAGGGGAGACTCAGCACTACCTTGCAGGAGGAAGCCGTGCATCACAAATCAGCCAGGTCACCAAGCGTGGGGAGCAGAGCAATGTGCCAGTCATGGAGCAGGGACACTTCCAAAATGTTTTGGTTTTTTTGCCTTGGCACCTCTCCAAAAGGCCTGATGCCCGATGGGCTGAAGGGACATTTGCCTTGCATGGAAAAACAACTGGTTAAAAGACTTAACAGACAGCAAAAGTAAAGCTGGCTGCTGAGCAGGAGCTCAGAGTGTTAAACTTCAGGCTGGTAAAATGGCACATGAAATTCAGTATTGATAAAGGCAAAGGAACAACCCACAGACAAGAAGCCCCCAATAGCCATGCAAAATGCTGGTTCCCTCTTCAGTGATGCTGGGAAACAGTCAGGACAGCAAGCATGATGTATGATTAGAGAAAGAAGAGAGAACAACTAAATACTTTCTGTTTTGGAGTAGTATGTGCAGTGTGGTTTTTTTTTTCCCCTCAAAAAGGATGTAAGGGAAATAAAGAAATATGAAGAAAAGTCTTAAGCATGCTTGGGAATAGAGTTTGGAGGCATGGTGAGAAAAGATCAGGGAAAATCAGATGTCACAGTCACACAAGCTTGGAAAAGCTGAAGGAAGGTCATAAAGGTCCCAGAAGTCAGAGTAGGAGGTGGAGGGAGACCTGGCATCAAACTGGAACAGTGAAATCATGTTGAGAATATGTCCAAAACAAGGAGGAGGAAGCCTTTGCCTTCATCAGCACTGCTCAGCTGTGAAACTCTCGGCCACAGGCTGTAAGTGGCAGCCAGAAGCACAAAGTGGGGAAAGCTGCACCCACTGATGTCTGTCTGACACAAATGCAAGCAGCTGAGACAGAGCTCACCCACACCTGAGCTCCTCTGCTCCCCCCAGTACCTGCCACCTTCACAGCAGGGCCTGGGGCTCCTGCTGCACTGCAAGCTGGCATGCCTTGGCCTGGGAAAAGAGGGTGAAGGAATCAGGATACGTCTCCATAAGGCTGAGCTGAGCTGAGCACACAGAGGCACTTTGTGAGATGCAAAGGGTCAGGCAGGAAGCTGTGTCTTGGTGCTTTGTTTTCCGTGTGCCGCACTAGCTTTGAGCTGCCAGCCAGAAAGCTGCCCTGCCCACCACTGCTGCCTCCACTGTGCAGCACCTTCACCCCTCCCTGACTTTTATGAGCAAGGATTGACCAAGATTTCCTCTGCCACATTGACAAATACCTTGAGTCAGGAAGAAAAAGAAGCTGAACCTGTCTCTGCATTGCACACTGGTGTGATGTCTGAGGATCATGCAATCAATGGTTTTGGTTGGATGTAACCTTGAAGATCATCTAGTTCCAACTCCCCTGCCACGGGCAGGGATCCCACTAGATCAGGTTGCTCAAAGCCCCATCCAGCCTGACCTTGAACATTTCCAGAGATAGGGAAGTGTTACGGGTGTCTGGACAGCAGCTGCTGGCTGCACAGCCTGGCGCTCCTGCAAGGAGAGGGACGCACCAGGGCAGCAGGACTCGTCTGTCAGGGTAACACCTGGCCTTTGGCAAGTGAGTTTTTTTTGGTGTAAAACCATTTGCTGCCTATCTGGCCAGCCCTGCTGTGAGCCTGCAGCAGTGGCAAGAGAGCTTAGCATCCTCCACAGCTCCACACCAAAATCCAGGCCCTCCAAGGTCCCTTCTGCTCGTTGCAAGCAGTCAGGCTAGTGCCCGTGCCCGGCACCCTGCCACCTGCCCCAGTGGTGCCATCCCGCACGCGAGGGCCGGGGGCAGGGGCTGGCCGCCAGCATCGTTCGCCCTCCAGGGCGCGGGCCTGGGGTGGGATTTGTGGAGATTATGCCGGAGGAATTACAAAGGAGCAGATTTTCCCACAGACACTTCAATCGCTGCCCTGAGAAAGTGTGTGAGCTGAGGCAGGCCGCCTGCCTCACGGTGCTTTGGGGAGCACACAGGAACAGCACACACGGTTTTTAATAATTAAGTAACTTTAATTGTCCTGGGAAAGCAGCGCTTGCCTTGGGGCACTCTGCGCAAACTCATAATTAATGTTACCAGGAGAGATTACGGGAAGGAGAACTGAGAAATGATTCACTTTTGCTTTTTAAGCCTCTCCATGTTAAAGCTGTATTATCCCCTGGTTTAAAGCCTCATTTAGCTGTGAAGAAAGCCAGTGTGCTCATGGGGGGGAGGTGGGGGGAGGCAGGCAAAGCACCCTGACAAATTACAAACAGCCGCGCCAGGCTCCACCACCAGCCCTGGCGGGATGGGAGCCGGCGGCCAGCACAGCTGGGAGCATCCCGGGTGTGCAGAGCAGCACTGTGGTGGAGAGCCCAGAGGAGTGAAGGATGCTCATCACCAGCCCGGGCCTGAGGCTGGCATGTGTGTGTAATTCCCACGTGCACCTTCTTGCTTGAGGGCTCCAAAGGCAGCTGCCAGCACAGGAATTGCCAGACAGTACCGGGGCAGAGACTGGTCTCTCCCAGTACCCCCAGTGCACCAGAGGGCTAAATCCTGGGAAGCCTGAATTTGGCAAAGTGAGAGCTCCTTCTTGGAGTCAGAGGGTGACAAGCCCTTTGTAAATCTGATTTACTCCAAGTGAATAAAATGGGCATTTAGCACCCTAAACCTGGCTTCAATCCTCTGCCATAACCTGCTCCCAACCCTCCAGGGACCGGCGCTTTCTGTGGCAGCACGTCACCCGTCTTAGCTGTGCAGCAATCAAGCGATTCTCCAGGACACACACGGCAAGGGTGGACAAAGTCCCTGTGTTGGGACATGCCTCAAGCAAGCTGAGCCCCCCCAGAGCTCCCAGCCCTCCTCCCCAGGCAGATGCCTGCCCCTCTGGGTCTGTTGGGCAGGGGGATTCATTCAGCTCAGCAGCAATGCTGAGTGCCAGCACGGGAAGCCCAGTGGACAGGCACTGCCGGTGCTGCACAAAGAGGAGGGCAGTGAGGGAGGGATGCAAATCCTCCCCGGGGTGTGCGGCGCCTGGGATCCATGGTGCTTGCTGGTGCGTTTCACCCACTTTAAAACCAACAACCTATTGGACTAGAGCGCCTCTTTTCTTTCTTTTTTCCTTTTCTGTTTTTTTTTCCCTTCCGCCCAAAGCAAATCATTGGACTCACGCAGGACACAAGGTATTTTACTCTATAGAAATCCTTTTTTCAGGCAACTATGTCAAGAATGTTTTCATACTTTGGGCTGGATGGGAAAAAAAAGGGCTTAATCCCCTGAGATGGTTATTTCTCTGAAAACAGACATGCAAATGCTGGACTTGTCAAACCTTAAAATGTTTTCTTTATTCAGGGAATTACTGCCTGCCTGCTGAGCCCGGGTAATGCTGACAGGCTAAGCCTGGGGCCTTGGCAGCAGAGCATGCAGAGTGTGGGAAAGGGCGGCTGAGGCACGCGCCAGATAAGATCATACAATAAATGATACAGCCCTCCGGAGCACACGGCCACTTTCATATGCAAACAGGCCTCCCTGAGCACACACACACACACACACACACACACACACACACACACACACACACACAGACACACTGCTCTGGCAGGAGGCAGCACCTTGCTGCACGCCCGGGCAGACACACCTGCACACGCATGCAGACGGCTCCAGGGCTGGCAGGATGCAGGGAAATGCAAGGGGATGCAGGAGGACAGGTTCTGCTCAGCCCAGCAAGCATCTCAAGTGTTGGAGGAGGGGAGATCTTCCCACTGACCCATGGTCTGGCCAAGCACGTTCCCTGATTGTCCTGTCATGCCTCAGTAGTTGCGTTTTGGTGCTGCTGGTGACCAGGTTCTTGCTGCATCTGGGGCATGGTGGCTTGGAGGCCCTACTGGAGGCCTGTGAGGAAAGCAAAGTCATCGTCTAATAACTTAGCTACTTCTTTCTTCCACCTGTGGGGTAAAACTTGGAAACAGGACTCAAATGGCTCAGAAGATGACAAAGATGATCCAAAATGCACAGGACTTTTAGTTGCATTCTTTTAGCTATTGTGTTGTTTTGGACCTAAGTGAGGGGTTTTGGTACACATGTCTGGGGCTGTGCAAAGCAGCCACATATTCTGCCCTCTGACAGGGCTTCATTTTTAAAGAGAAGCGAAGAGCATGACCCCACTGATAGGAGCAGCAGGATTGATGGTGCTGTGCTCCTGCTGCCCATGGAGGCCATGCCAGCTTCGCCCCAGGCATCCACAGAGCCCTCACTTGAGCCATTTTTACTTTCTTTGCAGAGTGCAAACCTGATTCAGCCGGAAGACAGGCAGGCAGGAGGCCGGCGTGAGCCTCCCTCAAGCCCTAAGTGTGGCACCTGCACATTTATTTTAATGACGTGGTGCCTGGCAGAGCCGCCGTCATGGGTCACAGTGCTGGTGGGTCACACAGCCAGCCACAGCTAATGACCCATGTGCTGGGGTAGGAACAATGGCTCTGAGCTACTGAGAGTGCAGCAAAAGCCACCGTGGGAGGGAGCTGCCACAGCAGCAGCAGCAGCAGTATTTGAAGCCAAAACAGGCTCCCTCAGGGAGTAAAGTGCCACCCCAGAGCAGTCTGGCACCAGCCCAGGCCTCCATGGGCTGTTGATGGCCACGGTCACCCTTTCCTGTCCCATCATGGCAGCATGTCCTGCTCTGACACCACCACCCACTGGTGGTAGGTTCTGCTGGGACATGTTTTGCAGGGTGCATCACTAAATTAATCTCAGCACAGCTCCCCCTAACCCAAGCTTAACTTTTGACATGGTTACAGTTGTATTTTTAGGGCATGCAGGAGCCTGAGTGCGGGGGCAGAAGGCTGCTGAGCACACGAGGGGTGGCAAAATAGGTGGCCGGTGATGGATGGCTGCCCTGTGCTCCTCCAGAGCCCTGCACACTCACAAATCACAGCTCCTCACTCCTCACTGCTCTCAAGGTAGCCGTGGAAGGGGGAGAGCCACAGTGGGGGGGGTCCTGGCATCTTACTCCCGGCTTAATACGGTGCATTCACACAGATAATCTGTCAAGGAAAAAATGAGCCAACAAGCTATCTATTCTTGTCTGCGCTATTTTCCCATGTCAGAAACAGGCTGGGCTGAAAAATGTAGGTTTCCCCTTTCATCTTGCCTTTCAGAGCCCCTGAACAAGATGCCTTTCTTTGCCAGCACTCGCCGAGGAGATCTTGCCTGGAAGAGCAGANTTTTTTTTTTTTTTAATATCTGTGCCCAGGCTGTGCCAGTAGCAGGGATGTAGAGTAGCTTTTATTTTCCTTGGGAAGGGAGGGTGCCGATCTCCTCCTTCAGCTCCCACAGTTGTTACTGTTTCCACTAAGCTGAATTAGGGGTGACAACAAATATTTCCCTTCCACATTTTATTTTTAACATGAAAAGAAGTGTCTGGGAAGGCAAAAATAACATTTCCCCAGGTGGGAGGCCCCAGTGAATGAGAGAAAAGTGATGAAATGCTGCTGCATCCTCCCCTCAGCTGTGTCATGCCAACACATCAGTGCTGGACACTCAGCAACACCCATCCTTTCACGAGTGCCACCATCCTGCTGTGCCTCTCCCCTCCATACCCAATGGGTCCAGCAGAGATGCATGTCCCTGCTAGCCAGGCATGCTGTGGTGGAGCCTCCTCTCCCCTCACCCATGGGATGGCAGGGAGTATGAAAGGCAGGCAGAGGTTATGCACATCTCAAGTTTACAAGGTGGTGGCAATCCTTGCCCTCCTCTGGCCGGGCATCTTGGGCTCACATGCCCTTTTCATACAGTTGCTTTGGTCTAATAAAAGTAAGAAATGTGTTTTTATAGGCTTTGTGGTCTGTCTTTCATTAATCACATTTCTTTGCTTTCTTGTTGGTTTGTTCTACTTCAATGATTGGCAGTGGCCACCAGCTCTCCAGCTGCGTAGGCTGTTCTGCTGGTGCTGGGGTGTGTTTGTTGATTTATGGAAGTGGTTTTCAAAAAATAATATTTGAAATGGCCAGGTAACAGCCAAGTGCAGGGAGAGGACATATCAGCAGCACTTGCATAGCAGTGATCCAGCTGTCTGGTTTCTTGTAAAAGCAAATAGTTTAAAGGGTCTTAGGCTGTTCTGCTTCCTTCACAATTTTGAGAATATTTTGAGAATTTTGAAAATTGTGGTCTTCTTTACTATGGTTTCCCTGACCTGGAGATCACACATGGCAAACAAATAAACCCTTTCTGAGACCCAGTTAGTGGTACCATTGAAGCCTACATTTTTAATTGTTTTTGTATGTATCCTTTTGAAAGAAGAGATGGATGCTCTTCTCTCCTTCCAGTGCAGAAAAATGGAAAGTCAGGTTCTATTCCCTTCCCAAGACTTGGAGGAGCCTGTCCACTCCAGTTATCAGTGTTAGAGACTTGGTCCTTACAGCCAACTGTGACACACATTCTTGCTCAGCTTCTTTTCCCCTCAGCTTTTCTTGAAGGTTTTGTGAAGATGACCAGAAAGAGGAGACACAGCTCTGAAAGCAAATGCTCCTTCCCTGGCCGATGTCTAAGCAGCCCCCAGTCACTTGGCATGTTTGGTTCCTGCCACCTGTAATGAGGACAGGGGCAGAACTCCTGCAGGGAGTACTGCAGAAGAGATGGCCAAAGCTCAGGCTGCCATGAGCTGCAGCAGCAGTGCCTGCTGAGCCTCGCTGGTGCCTGAGGGCAGGGCCAGCACCCACACCCACCAGAGAGCTGTCGGAAGGGCCGGGGATGTGCTTCTCTGCCAAAATGTTTCTAAGGCAGGGCTGCTGGAAGGAACCGCAGGGAAATAGGGATCAGACAGAGCAGGCAGCTAATTGGGAGGAGCAAAAAGAAATAGGTACGATAAAAGACAACGTTTGCATTGTCTGGAATCCCCAGGCCATCCCAGGTTTGCCTCCAGCTGTTTGGTGAAAAGCCCTTTCCAGCCTTTGAGAAGGTCATGGTTAGTCTGGAATCAAACAAAATGAGCAAGCGAAGGCGAGCAGGCAGGAAGGCATGAAACCAGCTCCTTTGACTTTTGGGAGGACTGGGAAACTTGTAAATGCAATTGCTTGTGGTGGTGTAGCACTCAGATTGCCACAGCTTTTGCATGACAGTACGAAGAGACCCCACCTAAGGCTGGAGCTGCTCCAGGCTCTGGAGAGAAGAACCTGTGGCCTGAATACACAAAACAGGAGTGGAAACAGGCAAGAGATGACTTTCCCACAGGCAGAGTGGGGCAGAGATGGAGCCGCCATCACCCCAGTTAAGGCCGTGGCCACCAGCTGCCTTGCTCTAGGGGCAGGCTCAGGGCTCAGCTGTGTAAACTTATGGGGACCTGGGCAAGAGCTGGATGAGCCCAAGGAATTTTTGGGAGCTTAATGTGCAATGTCAGTGGGAGCCTGGCAGGGCTTTGAGACGTGACAGTCGGACAGAGACATCTGGGCAGTGTGGTGTCACTACCAGCTCACTCAGATCTTAGTCCCTGCTGCCAAGCAGATTACCTTGGAACGTGGAACACTGAGTCCTTCTCAAACTTCAGCTTGGGAGTCTCCCCCATGAGAGAGGAAGGGGGTGACAAGCAAAAGCAAGGTCATCCTCAACCTCTTCCTTCTTCCCACCAAGTTGGGCAATGGTGGAATGCAACAGGGGCCAGGACATGCCTGTCCTTGCTTTGGGCTCCCAGAGAAAAGTGACTGAAGCCACAGGTGCTCCATGGGAATAAGCATTGCAGCCTCTGCAGGGTTGGGAAACTGATGTTATCACAAGGGAGGGTTCACCTCA
>VXAX01003297.1:57884-208456 GCA_013399835.1 Leptocoma aspasia | reverse complement strand
TGTGGGATGGAGGCGGGCTGGGAACCACCTGGACTGCTCCAGCAGACAGGGCAATGCCAGTCACAGCACACTGTGAATCACCAGCCCTGGCATGCAGCTGGATCCTTCACCTGGCAGGAGCTGGGTACACCTGGGTACACCTCATTTCCTGACACAGGGGCCTTTCCCTGAGCAAGGGCAGGGGCTGTAGAGTCTCCTGGCTGAAAGGCAGGACTGGGAGCAACTGGACAGCTGAAGCCCTGGAAGATACTTGCCTGGGCCTCCTGGGAACCTACAAAGTGTTTCTATGGGTTTGGAAACTCAGACCCCCAGCCTTCGCCCATGTGTGGAATGAGGTTCTGAAGTCAGCACAAATTCAGAAAAAATACCCAATGCATGTGAATAAAAGCTTATGTGAGGGAAAACATTGCCTGCAAAGAGGGCCCAGACCCTGGGCAGCTGCTTCTGCACTGCTGTCCTAGGGAGCATGGGGAAGACCCTTCCTTTCCTGCACCAGGATCTCATTTGACACCTCTCCGGGTGCCCTGTCAGGCTGTCCCAGCACCCACGGGTGCACTGGGACACTGCCAATCCTCGGCACTCCCTGCCTGGCTCCCGGGCAAGCTGGCCAGCCTGCCTGGGAAGTGAGCCTGCTGTTTGGCAGGAACAACTGTGCTGCTCTCCAGGCTTCAGTGCTTCCCCCAGGCACCAGCAGTGGCCCCATGCAGCCCCCGCCTGTGCTCGGGGGATCACCGGGGACACGCGGGGTGCCGGGGCAGTGCGGGCAGATGCCGGTGCCGCGGGCAGGCAGCGTGGGCTGCTGGGCACCGCGCCGCGGGCCGGGCAAAGCCGGGCAGACAAAGGGGAGCCAAACCCCCAGGGGAAGGCTTGGATCAGAGCCTGTCCCAGAGTGTTAAGCTGCTCGCACAAAGCTCCTTGAGCCCAGGCTGGCTCTGCCCCCTCCGCTGCCTTCTCCCTCTGCGGGCAGGGCTGGTGCCAACGTCAGAACTTGCTAATCAGTAGCTACAGCAGCCGCAGCCTCCCTCGAGCCTCCCAGCCTCCCTTCCCTCCCTCCCGCCTTGACTGCCGGCCAAGCGCGGCCGAGCCTGCCGGCGCAGGAATGTGTGAGAGCCATGTGTCACTTCTCCAGACTGTGGGAAAGTGCTGCTCCAGTGAACTCACAGCAGCTGCCCTGCCCGAGCCCCAGCCCCGGCCCTGGCCCCGGAACAGGAGCTGGGCTGGCCGCCCTGGGACGCCGGTGCACTCCCACTCCACTCCTCTCAGCGTGGGTCCCCTGCCAGCCCCCAGCCCTGCGGGTGACAAAGAACATCTGAGCCCCCAGCGCATGCCACAGCCACCGCGGGTGGTGAAGGAAGGGCTGCTGACCTGGTTTTCCTTTAGAAACAGTCGTTTCCCTGCACTTTTATGTTGATTTCTTTTTTTTTTTTTTTCCTACATGAAGGGGGTGGGGTGTTGAGAACAGGAGCAGCCACTCGGGGAGCCAGGAGCTGCTCCCAGGCCGCATTCTCGCCACCTGGCACTTGTACAAGGCTCTTCATCTTCAAAGCCCTGGGCAGACAATGGACCCTTTCAGGCTGCGTGGTGCCTGCAGCCGGCCAGAGCCCTGGCCATGGTCAGCCTGCCTGGCATGGGCTCAGCCCTGGCTCCAGCACTGGACATGCCTGCCCTCATCTCCAAGAGCAAGCAGACGATGCTGTGTGCTGGATGGGATGCTCCTGAACCCACACTCCAGCTGCTGAGGGAGCGGTCAGTCCCCTTCCTTTTCTCTAGCATCCTCCTTGCCCACCACAGCCCTTTCAGGTGTTGCAGTGGCTACCAGCAGGGCATCTCCCAGAGGAGCTTGGTGCTGGAGCATCAGCATGGCCCTCAGCTCTGTGTGGAGGGGTTGGCTGCCTCTCTGCGGGAGCCCCCATGCCCAGCAGCTCTAAACGCACACAAAAGCAAGACCAAGCTGAATAGAGGGTGGGGAACAGCCTGTCCCCTTTTTCCCCCCAAGCCCCCTGCCAGGGGATTAATTGCTGACCCAGGGAGCAGGAGAGCCGGGCTGGGGCTTGGCAGGAGGGCAGCAATGCAAAGCGCTGAAGCAGTGTGTTCAATGGTTGGCTGGTGCCTCTGTGCCTGCTGCCAGCCCTCCCCAGCTTCCTCCTTGCCGTGCTGGCCTCAGCTAACCAGGCTCTACAGACAAACACCTATTTCTGCCCTCATTTTCATCTCCTTCTCCTAGGCCTGCCATGGGCTCTCATTAAAGCTGCTTGCTGGGGACTCATTAACTTGGCAGGCTCAGTGAACCTGGGTCAATTAAAATAAAGCTCTTTAGCTTCTCTACCCTCTGCTTTTCTGCAGTGTTGCCCTGCTCTCCTTCTCCTGTCTACATCCCAAACCAGGTAGAACAAGGACAACAGTCCCTGTCCTGCAGCGTGTCCTGTGTGTGTCAGTCCCAGGACCATCTCTGCCATAGCTCCTGGCCCAAGTTAGCACCAGTGACTCTTGGGGAGCACACCTGGGGAGAACCTCTTCTACAGGAAGCTGCAGGTCCCATTAAGGTGGCCGAGGTAACAAGCAGGGTAGGATGGCTGCAGTCTGAAATTGTGCTATCGACATGCCCTTAGGCCCTGCCTGCACTGCTGGCTGCAGTGCTCTTTGATGGGTCCAGTGCTGATCTTGTGCCTGCAGACCCCCAAAACATCTCCCACCAGGTCCCCTTAAAGTAAGAGTGCTGCTCAGGAGCAGAGCCAACTCCCCAGGCTCCATAGTGCCCAAGACATGTTGCTTGGCCAACAGCCATGTTCAGATGCCCAATTCACCTGAGACTTGATTCCACAGCTCTTGATACGTTTGTGCAAATGTTACGATGGGTCCATTTTCAATGATAGCTTTAAGGGGTGAGAAGAGAGGTAGACTTGCTTCCTTTTCACCAAAAAATTATCTGGATGCTCTGCAGCCAGTGGAGAGCTGGAATATCCCTGACAGTGCCTTACTATTGATTTCTTAATGACTCCAGTCAGCATGTTGTGCACCTTTTGCTATTTCAGAAACTTTTGGAGAGTGATGCTGACTATCTGGTTAGAGCTATGCAAATTCAGAGGGACAGGCAGAAGCAGATCGCAGGCTTTCACCCCATTCTAAATCTGTTGTCCAAACCCAAACAAACCAAAGCTATAATAAAATTAGCTTGGAGTCTTTCCTGGGTAGCATCTGTGCAGACTGGGAATCTGCTGCTGCCAGACAGATGATGATATTAGCTGGTACAGAATGAGGCCATGGGGTGTTAGAGACCATGGGCCAAGCCAAACACTGGATGCAAATGCTCCCAGGCTCTGGGAAAACCCTGACCCAGGCACTGACTGGACAGCATGGCTGGGACTTATCTCTGCAAACCGAGGAAAGCAGTGTGGCCTCTCTAGCCCTCCACTGTGGACAAGCTCCAGCACAGTGAGAAAATCTGGGGCTCCAGCATCTTACTGGCACCTTTTTCACTGCATAGCCACAACTGTGATGGCTCACATCCTTTCACAATGCAAGGACAACGTCTGATGTGTCACCTGTATAGAGCCGTGCTCCACCCTGAGAGCAGAGGCAGACCTTCACTGCAAGATTGTGCCTGCTGCTCTCCTACTTGCCTGCAAGGATCCTCACACAGCCTCTCAAGTGGAGAAAATATTTGCTGTCAGCGTTAGGTTTAGACCTAAATTCCTTGCTTGAAAGCCCTTTGACTTGGGACAACTCACATGACAAGGAACTGTGCTTGGAGGCTCGGGGTCATCAGCTTCTCCTTGCCAGAACCGAGCAAGAAAAGCAAACAGCTCCCGCAGCCCTTCTCTGATTTGGGTTTTGTTACACTTTCCAAATGCATCAGTCAAATATTCATGAAGGATCAGCCAAATCTTTCCCAGGCTTACAAGCTCAGTTCCAAATAAGCCTTGGCCTTTACTGACACTCCACAGAGGTCTGATTGCACTGGCAGGAGGAAGAAACATGGAGTGTGAGGTTTAACGAGCCCTGTGCTATGGCAGCTCATCATCTCTGTAGTGCTGGTCCAGATCCTTTTTAAAGGCAGACTGGGCTCCCCTTGTCTCTCTGCCCCTCCCCAGTGAGTCACTGGAGCATGGATCATACATGTACAGAAGTGCTAATGACCGTGTTTATGTCCCAGCTGTATTTGCTAGGCAACATTTGACTCTCATTTGGTGCAAAGGTGGGAAGAGTGAATTAGCTTGCTTAAACCTCTCCTGCGTTCATGCAGGTGCCCAGCAGCACCCAGGATCACGAATGCACCATAAGTGACCAGCTCTGTGTGGCCCAACTGAGCAGAGCCATCCCACGGGAAAGGCACTGGTTGCGTCCTTGTCCCTGCTGAAAGCAGCCTGCAATATCAGCTGAATGCTCAGAAATTAGGGGCAAGAAGAATGCAGATGATGGGTAGTTTTTCTGTTTGATAACTCAGGAGTTCAGGGGTACCAGAGGTTGTTGGGATCTCCGAAGATAATTAACTGCTTTCCAAAATTCCTTCTCAAGGGACATCTGAGTGCTTTTTTAGCAGTAACACCCATCCCCTACCAGCAAACTAAGAAATGGTGCGCTGTGCATGAGAGGGCCGAGCTACAGCACAGATACACGGTGGAGCTGCTGGCTGCCCCAGTCCCACTGCTCTCCAGTGTCCCCTGGCTGGCTTTTGCACAGCACTGGTGCAGTGTGTGAGGAGTCCTACAGCTGTCTGCCATCACCAAGTGCTGGGGTGATTGCCGGGATGCTCCTGGACACTCCACTGTGTATGGGGCCAGGGCTCCCCCACTGCTGCCAGAGGGGCCACTGTGCAGACTGACCCTGCTGCTGAAGGCACAACTGCAGCAGCACAGAGCACATCCCCACAGCTCCCTCCCTTTCAGCCATCTGGGAGGCAGCAGGTTTGGCAAGCAGGGCAACAAAAATACCGTCAGGGGATTGCCAGCAGGCCGAGGGGTCCGATAGCTTCCCCTCTGCTCTGACCTTAGCTGCTGAGCACTCCAGGGGCTCATCGGGATAACGTTTCTCCTCACTGCTGATCCTGCTTAGTGGGCACATTGTTGGGATGGCAGAGCCACCCTGACCTCTCAACACCCAACACAGCCCACGGCTCAAATTCAGGGCACCTGCTGCCATAAGGCAGCTCAGGAAAGCTGGCCAAGGGGCTGTCACAGTTTGAGCCCCCAGCAGTGGGCCCAAACTCTCCAACAGCAGATCCTGCACTGCCATGTGCAGCACATGGAGTACAAGGGGTGGAAAGAAGCAAAGCAGGTTCCACAGCCCCTTGGCTACCTTGAGCTTCCAAAAACCAGGAGCCCTGTGAGGCACCTGTGGGTGCTCAGAAGGGTATGGGGATCCTGCACATGGGACAGAGGTGCCACCTTGCCCTGAATCCCATGCTGGATTGCTGTCTCCAAGGGGCACGTCTTGTCCCCACACCAGAAGAAAGGGACTGTCATCATCCTCCAGCCCCACAGGTTTCCCCAGAGTCAGCACTATGACACTGTGAGCCGCCTGTCACCACTGGCCCTGGGAGAGGTCTGGGGGTCACCATCACCCTCCCACCATGACAAGGGAGGAACAGGATGATTTGACAAGAACCCAACCCTGCCAAGTTCTGGGAGCTCTTGCTGCCTTGGAAAAGGAGGGGATTTAGCTGAACTCGTCAAAAAGATGCATTTTAGCCAGAAGTTTTGATTTTTAAAAACATTTCCAACTCCAGTTTCTAATTTAAATTCAAAAGGAAAAAAACCTCAAAATGCTATCATTAAAAAAATCTGGTTTTATTAAAATACTGGTGTCATGAAAATCAAAAGCTCTTTTGTGCTTGGAGTCCTTACAAACAAATGTCTTCTGTAACAAGTACATTTTTAATAGCAAAAAATATTAAACCAAAGCTAGTTCTTTGATGCTAAACTTTTATTTTGGTCAGTGTTTGGTCCTCTCATTAATCAGACTCCATCCAGTATGGGGGAAAACTTCAACGTTGAGAATGACAGCAAGCACAGGAGTGGAGCGTGGAAGGAAAGCCAGGACAACTGGGCTAGAGTTTGGCTACCTTCAACCAGATACCTCCAGGGGAGGGAAGGGCAGAAGGAAGACTTTAATAATTAGTCCTGGCCTCTCTGGAGCATTTCCAGTTTGCAAATTAGCACTACTTTATTAGGCTCTAATTCAATCCGCTCCAGGACATTGCTTGCAAAAGCCTTTTTGAAGATGAGGTGTGGGAAGTGCCCCAGCCTGGGGCTCATGCATGACCTGTGGTGGCACACCCTGGATGGTGCCTGCCCTGGCTGGGTTCCACCCCCCTTCCCCATCCTTTGCAAGAGAGCAAAATGTGACTCCAGGGTTGCTGGAGATCCCTGACTGCATTAAGTGGCAGGATAAATCCCACTTCCATGACATGTATTTGTTAGTGTGTGTCTATAGGATTGGGTTTGCTGGAAATCAGGGTCTTTTGGGCAGCCTGGGCAGTGATGTCTGGGTGAGGGGCTGGGGAGCCTGCCCTGTGCTGGGAGAGGGAAGAGGCTGAAAGGACAGTGAAGCCTGAAGTGCCATCAGAGCTGCCCATGCTCACAGCCCAGCCTAGCACCAGTTCAGCAGCCCAGGCAGCCCCTCCCTGCTCCCCGCGGGATAACCTAAAAGCCTCCCAGGCTCCCTTCCCAAGACCCTGTGAGTGGAATAGGGTTTTCCAGCGCAACTGGTCTGGGATCATATCCATCCCCCACAGGGAGATCTGGCTTGCACAGGCACACATGCACACACAGCCTGCAGCCTCGTGCCAGTGGTGTCCACAGCAGCCCAGCCTTCCAAAAACTGCCTCCTTCCTCTAGCAGCTGAAAAAGTAGTCCCTAACTAAAATGTGGCAAGTCTAATTTCTGGGTGACAGCCCATAAGGTGGGCAGAGTTTGACTCAAAACCACACATGAAAAGTATGTGTTTGGACATTGCCACCCCCAGAGATGCATTTTTCCTAAAAGTGTGACCCCTTGGTTTAAAACTGGATGATTTTCATCAAAGGAGAGAAGAAATTGCATGAGATCCTACAAGGGGACTAATAAAAAGTGCAAGACTGAAAGCCCCTGTCCCTAAACCCTAAAAAAGGGTTAGCCTTGGCTCTTTCCTCCCACGCAGAAAGTTCTTGTGCCTTCTGAGTTCACTTCTGAGAAGGAAACGCTCTGGCAAACAGGGTGAAAGGAGAGGGTGGAGAAGAGGGAATGAAGAGGATGAATGGGAGGGATCCAGCCCTGTTCTTATCTGATGGCTGCTGAGTGAGGCATGATGAATTCCCCAGCAACAGGTCTGTTTTGTCAGAAGGCCTCTTATCAGATGGCACAAGCCCAGTGGTCTGGTCATGGCCATTAATCACCCATCAGCAGCTCTCCTCCAAAGAGAAAAGTTTTCCCCCTCCTTTTCCCTGTTGGCCCCAAGCCCTGCTCCCATAAGGTGCAGGAAGAAGCTTCCACCCAGTGAAAGCCCCCCACCCCCAGAGGAGCACAGGAGATGGCTCCGTGATGGGGATGGTGGAGACTTCACACCCTTCAGATAAGGGAATGGAAGTGGGTGTGAGGTGTGGGAGAGCAAACCACCCCAGTCCCATGAGCCCTCTTCCCCTCTGTGTTGAGTGCCTGGGACACAGTGGCAGGGACATACCCCGGATGTCCATCCCTGAACTGGGAGGAGCGGCATGGGACGGAACAGCAGGGTGATCGGGCACCCCAGGCTTGTTGAAAGCCCCCCTTGTCTCATCTCTGCCACCACAGCCAAAGCTGCAGAGCCTCTGCCCCAGCATCATTCATGCCAGGAGCTTTGGGGAGCAGGTTTGATGGCCAGTTTGGCTCCCACACCAAACCAGGGGCCCTGGCACCCTCCTTGCCTGTGTTCTCTAATCCCCAGCCTGCTGCTCCGTCCCCCCTGCACAGCAGCTGCCAGCTGCCCGGAGCTGCACAGCGCTCTCAGCTCGCTCCGTTTTCTCACGGTGCTTGTCTGCAGCTGGTGGTGGGGGACAGGCTCTGCGAGTTGAGCTCTGGGAAGCCCCTTTCTATTTTATACCTGTCTTTCCTTGTCTTTCCTGGGTTAGCTTGGACTCAGGAGTGAAGATGCCCCCACCCCAGGGTGACAGGAAGAGCCGTGAGAAGCAATTTTAATGCAAAGCAATTTGTCAGAGCAAAGGGAGAAGATGCAAATGTGCCTATGTGTCATCTTGTAATGTATGTGGGCATATCAGAGCCCAAACATCAGGGTGGCCCCAAAAGGTGGGAAGATGCCTCATGATCAAAGATGTCCCTCTGCCTGCGTGACAACCCTTTGCAGCACCTGGACTGTGCACAGCCCTGGACCTCATGGGGACACAAGTGGGCTGCAACCCTGCAGGGCTGCAAACTGCTCCAGCAGTGAGACTGTCTCCATGTATCACCATGATGGCACTCTGGAGGGAAATGCTGGATACCAGCTCAAATATGGACACAGATCAAATCCAGGCAGGGGTAACCAGTATCTCTGAGGCATCCAGGAACGAGAGTGGTGTTTGAAAGGCACCAGAGATGAGAGAGGCCAGGGGAGAGGGAAGAGGGAGATGCTCAGTTCCATCTGCCCACAGATGTCTCAGCCAGACCAAAAGTGATGGGAGTGCAGCTTTTCCAAGCTGGAGGAGTCACCAATCCACTGAGACATCTTCATGCAGCATGCAACTGCCCCTGTAAAACCTTTTGTATGCTTGGAGCATGCAGAGGTTAATTGCATGAAGGAGGCACATGGGGCTTTTCTTAGGGTCATTCTGCCTGGAAGCAGAGCAGGAGTGTTCCTGTTCTAGTGCTCTGTAGGATGCAAGTAGAGTGAGACATCTGCCCCTGGCCCTGGCTGCAGTGGGACTGCAGGCTGGAAAATTTCAGTCAGGAGGAGAAAGGAGGGGTCAGTGTCAGGAGCTGTCTGCGGTGTGCTGGTGTTCTCTTACCTCCCTCCACGGCCGCACCAGGGCTGCCGGAGGAGCCGTCTGCGTGCTTCAGGTCTGGTGCCATCAGCATAAAGGTGACATTTGTCCCTTGGTCACACTTTCCCCATGCCCAGATGGTGTAAAGTCCTCGCTGTCCCTGTATCAGCTGAGGCATGGAACAGGGATGCCAACTTGGCGGCTGACACCGAAGCCAGACGCGGGGGCGGGGGACAGGCAGGGGATTGCCCTGTGTGGCTCCCGCTTCAGGGAGCTGAGCACATTCACCCTCCCTGGGAGATTCTAAAACTCACTGTCTTTTGTCACAAAGAGGACAAACAAGGTTCTTCTGTCTCCTGACACTCATTCTGTGAGACCTCACATGGTACTGCTGCAGCAGTAGGCCACTGTGGAATGGGATTTTTTGTCACACTTAATGGGGGGTTACTGCCAGAAGATTCATCCTGGAAAAGCAAGTCTTCGACCCAGGGTCTGACTGAAGGTGAGGTCCATCACTGCATGGTGGCAATCTGTTTGCTCAGCTCCTGGTGGAATCCTGGGTTGTGCCAGTGAGGCCAGCACTGGGCCCCACTGTGCCATGCCAACTTGATGTCACAGGAAGGAAAAATAGCCGTGAATGAGAGCTCATGGCCATGAGTAATGGAAAGCAGTTGTCTCTTGTAATGCCTGGCCATAAAATGTCAGATAGATGTAAAAGTTATAAATACATCACAGAGCAAATAATTACAGCACGGCTCCAACTCCTTGCTTCAGGAGAGCTGCTGACCTCCCTGGGCAGCGCCCAGCCCTGGGGAGATGAGCCAAGAACAACCTGAGGATGGGACCTAAATGTGTGCAAACTCCCTTTGCTGGCAAGTGCTTATTTGGCAGTTTGGGTGGGTGCTGGTGCTTGCAGGGGATCTCGGAGCTGCCCAGTGCATCATTGCTGGGTCTCACAGGTGAGATATCTGAGTGGGGCTGTGTTGAAGGACGGTGTGTGCCTCGTGGTGTGATTAGCCAGGTGAGAGCCAAGGGCAGACACATGCCCAGCTGCGCTGACCATGGGAGGCAGCAGCCTGTAAGGTTTTAGGGGGAGTATGTTCTGATGGCAGGGAATTTCTCAGCATGTGGGAGGAACAGCCTTCTCTCAGCTGTACAGCAGAGCACCATGGATGGGGTTGTTCATGTACCTCCCAGTGAACATGCATTGAAGGAGGAACAGAAAAAGTCCAGATGTCTCCATCCTAGCCACCACTATGCAAATGATACTGGCACAGCCATCTGGACAAGGACTTAGGATGTTCAGCATCCCCTCGGTACCAAAGTGATGGATGCAGCATTCCCAAAGCAAGTGCCTGTGGGTGCTCAGGAGGAGCAGCCAGAGCAGGGTCCTGCAGAGGACCAGCACTGTCAGAGGGCCTGGATACACTGCCCTCAGTGCCAAGAAATTACCCTCCAGTTGCTTGCCATTGTGGTGGGATGCCAGAAATTTCATATATATATATATATATGTATGTATGTATACGTGTGTGTGTGTGTATATATATACATACACTCATACATCTATACATGGCTGTAGCAGTTGAAGCAGACCCCAAACCCTTATAGAACATTCCTGAGAAACCTCTCGCTTCTGCAGTGCCAAGACTTCAGAACATGGTCTCAGAGCTCCAAAGGTACGACTCAAGGGTGAAACACAAGCCTAGCATGGAATTCCTGCAGGAGGGTTTCACAGAAGGGCAAGATGCAGAGGAGAAGGAGGGCTCAGAGGAACAGGTGCAGGCAGTCTTGCAATGCTTCCCTCTGTCTACAAATACACCAGTGGAAATAGTGAGAGGAGCAGAGAGCAACGATGCAATAAATCTTTTAAAAGAAACAATAAGAGCAAGACAGCTGGCGTAAAAAGGAACATGTTCCCCTGGCTACCAGTGGCTTTAGGAATGAAAGAAGTGGAGTGAGTGAGGGACAACATAGTGGCAGGGTAAAAACAATGATCCCAGAGAAATTTAAATCCTGGGATCCTGAGAAAGATTCCTTGGAAAACTGGGTGCTTTTCAAAAGGCTTAGAGGAGAGTTAGTCTCTGTCCAGAACACCATGTGAGGAAAAGGAATGCCAGAGATTGCAGTGCTTAAGCTAAATACAGAAGGAAGAACAGCAAAGAATATGTAAAATTTTGGGCGTACTGAGGAGTTATGGGAGGAGAGGCTGCTGAGGGAACAAGTGTGGAGGAAAACCACCCATCTGAGCTCCTGTGTGCACTTTACACATTGGTGTTTCTTTCCAAGACTCGTGGGGTTTATGCCTAACATTCAGTCCCCAGCACCTTAGCCAGAGAAGCACCACTCTAATACCCAGCTCCAGCCTTGGCTCACTGGTGTCTTGGGCTGAGTTTTCAATTCAGAATAATCTGTTTCCTTCTCTGTCCAGCTGTGAATTTGCTACTATTTAATTTCTTTGCCTTACCCTCTTGGTCTGGTATTGCCAGAGACACAAGCTCCTGTGCTCCTCCTGAGTCTCCCCTTCTCCTATTCACAGCCCCTTTCCAACATGAAATGAGAAGCAGCTTTCCCCCAGGCTGTCCCTGTGTATGCCTCCAGCTTGTTCTCTTGGCTACATTTCTGTTGAGGAACATGCTGGAATGCTAAAGCTGTGGTAATGAGTAACACACTTCTTCAATGGGACGATGCTTTCTGAATGCACTGTGCTTTATGGCTACCATAAATAATGGAATCAGTATTTGTAAACTATACTTTAAGGAATCCATTCTTTTCCAGAGATTTCAAAAGCGTGTCATTTTCCAGATTGAGAGGTTTGCCAGTTCATCTATTTTTAGAAATTCTCACTCTACTGATGTGGTCAAGACAGTCCTTAAACAGAAAAGGGTGGCTGCATGCCTCGAAGGTATAAACAGCCAGACATGTGATGGGAAATGCTTCAGAGGTGAGCCCTGCAGACTCCTAGACATCAAAGTTGTTGGGTGGTGAAACTGCAGGGACAAATCAGTGTGCAGGCTGGAGAAACAGGCACTGAAAAACATCTTAGAAGTTACTTTTCTTGGGGACCTGAAGGGTCCTTAAAATAGTTTCACATCCCAGGAAATGAGACAGATCCTGTGGAAAACTGGCAACGTGACCTCAGCCAGAAATGCACTTCCTTGGAATCCTTACTGTCTATAAACATAAAAGTGGGAAGGAAAAAACAAACAACCAAAAAACCCCCACAAGCCAGCCAGGCTGTCCAAGAAGCTCCTCTGGGCTGTGTGGCTCTGCCAGAGCCACCAGCTCCCTTAGATGGCTTCTCTTGCATCCCCCCATGCTCATCCCTCAGCCACAGCAGAGCCCTGAGGGTTGCCTAGGGAGCAGGGACAACCCTGCCCTGAGCAGGTGTGAGCTCCACCATTGTGATAAGGGAAAACAGACCCAAACCTGAAGACCTCCCGGTATTTGATATCTCCCAAACTTGGTAATGTTATGGACACAGCTGACTGTGATCCTGCCCTTTACCCTGCCTCCAGTGCAGCACAGCATGATCTGGTCAAGCTGCTGGGACTTAAAAGTTCTTTGAGGCCTCTATTCTTAACTTGTTAAGTATAAATCAAATTTTTACTGCACTTAACGTTTCAAAGATGCTCAGTTTGATCCATTTCCTTCCTGTGTACATGCTTTTTTCTATTTAAAAGCTGTTGATTCTTTTGCTTAAAATGCATGCATATATTTATTTGGTTACTAGATAACAAAACTGGGTCATGCCTTGCTGCTGCAGACATCTCATTTTGATTAAGATAATGAACTTCAAGTATTTCTCTATGTATTCAACTTAAAAGTTCTTGTCTTTATCTTTCACTTTTCAGGCCCCAGCTTTATGTTCCCTGCAGAGAACTCCAGCTGCACAGAAGGAGTGTTTCTCCCACTCCACAATGAGACCTTGTCCTCCTTTGAGATACGCTGGCCAACCCCCATGGGAAGGGGTCATCCTATGTAATTTCAGGTCCCCTCTTGGCCACAGTGTCCTCTCTCCAGCTGCAACTCTTCTTAGGTGCTCCCAGGAAAGATGACAAACACCCTGGCAGCATAGAACCACTTCTGGAATGAAGGACCTCCCTGACTCTTGCAGGTGCTTCAATTGTCTTTCAAACTTCTTTCTGCTAAGCTGGACCCCTTTTGCCTCTCATTGCAGGGCTTGCCTAGACAGGCCCTTTCTTGGCCTCTCCTTGTGTCCCCACATTGTCCTCCAGGTGCCAATTTCAGCACTGATCACTGCATCCTTGCACCTCTCCCATCCTGATTGCTCCTTCTTCAGACTCTTTAGGGGAGCTGGGGCTTGGACTCAAGGTGACTCCCAAGGTGACTCAAACCATGACTTTCCCAGGCAACTCTGGCCTCCTGGGCTGACCATGCATCTGTTGGGGACCCACTAGGACTGGCTGTGATCCTGCAGCCAGGTGTGACCCTATTCCTGGCTGCAGAGGGTGAGGTGTACACCCTGGGGCAGCCCCTCTCTTTGTGCTTTCACACCTGGAGGACCAACCAGTGGTGCTCAGTACACCACAGGTGGGGACAGCCCTGAACTGTGGACACTGAGGTGCTGTGGCAGCATCCTTCCAGCCCACGGGCAGAGCTCACACAAGGATTTGCAGCTCCCCTTGCAGAAGTCACCCCAGCTCTGCTCTGAGCTGCCTGTTGGGACAGGAGGCAGTGACACACAAACACCTCCCTGCATCCTGTCTCCCTCTCAAATATGTTTTTTTCAACCATGAGACTCCCATCAAACCTGGCCCTGCTCCAAGGTTCACTCAGGCAGTGGTGGGGTGGGAGGAGGAGGGAAGCAGAGAGCAATCCATAACCTTTGTAGCACTCTTGAGAGCAGCTGTCTGGCAAATGTCAAGCACTGTCTAGGGCTATTTTGGGCACTTTATTTTTATAAAGGATGCTTTGAGCTGGGGGAAGGGTGCAAAGGGGGTTTTCTCATTGCCAGCACCTTAAAGAATAGAATCCCAGGGAGGAAAATCCAAGAACCCTCCTTGTCATGTGGCTGATGCCACATCCCATTGGAGCATCCCTGGAGGCTCTCAGACAGACAAGACATTGGAGAAGGGCCTTTGCTTCTCTTGTGATTGGAGACCTCCTGGAGGAGCTGAAACCCCTTGGGATCCAGGGTGAGGATGTGGCTCATGCTGTGGACATGCAGGTACCATCCCTGCAAGGGGAACCAGCACCCCATGCAGCCCAGCCCCAGGAGGACTCCAGGGTGAGAAACCACTAGCTTTGGAATGTTCCTTCTAAGGAGTCTCATAAATGTCATCTTAATTCTGGATGTTTTTCACTGCTGTGCCATTGAGCCCCTGAAGCCCCCAAGAGCCCTCAGACTCCTTCAGTTTCAGCAGAGCCAAGACCCAGAGCCAAGATATTACACAAGGAGGAGCAGAGCATCTGAAAGATCCTTGCCTGAAAGATGTATGGAGCATAACGGGAAGATCCAACAGGAAAGCATTCCTATTGACAAGAAGGGATGTTCTTCCAAGAGTGGAAACAGTTGCAGAAAGTCAGGGTGTTTGTCTTTGTAAGCATTTCTTCTGGTGAGCCTGGAGAAAAAAGTAGCTCTCATTTGTAATAATTGGAGGCTTGAGTCCCTCCACAATATGCCTTTTTATCAGAGACAAAAGTAGCATGGAAGTAGGAGAAACAACCCCATAATATTTTTTACTATAAAATGTTCTGTAGTGCATTTACTGTTTTTAGACTGGATGATCCATTTTAGGATTAAACTGGGATCAAACTCTGTGCAAGGATCTCAGAGCCATCAGTGGGTGGGAAGATATTCTCTTAGTAGCCTGAGACCAGCAACCAAAGTACTCATCTAACTGAGGGAAAAAGGAGTGGGGAGCTACAAGCCACTTCCCATCCCAGAAAAATGAATAATCCAAAGCAGTTTTTGTGAGCATCTGGAAGTTAGCACAGAGATGAGTAATACCTGATATAACTTTGTCAAGAACGAGACATGTAAGGCCAATTTAATTTCCTTCAGCAGCAGGGTACAAGGAGGCCGCAGATGGCGAAGCAGTGGTGGCTGTGGGATGGGGATGCTGTGCTTGCCCTGCTGTAGGATGGGGAGCAGGGCCAGGCAGGGTGTGCTCAGGATGGGTGCAGAGGGAGCGAGGGACAGTTCTGCGACAGCAGCTCTCAAAGGCTCGCTGTGGGGCTAGAAAGCCGCATTTGAGCACTCCCATTAACAGCCAGCATGGAGAAACAGAGAGAGTATTTATTAAATTTGCATGCCATGAAAGGCCGGGGCTGCAGACAGAAGAAGGATTGTGGCAAACTGGAGAAACGGGATGAAAAGCTGGGAAGAGGCTGAGGAGGAGGGGAGTGTGCTGTGGCGTGCTCCTGCAAGATGGGGACAGGGGCAGATGTCCCCTGGGCTGCTGCTGCATGCTGCCACCTCTCCTGCAGCTCAGAGCTATGGACACAGCCCCAGGGGGTGCTGCTGGCCATGCAAATGCAGGAGAGGTTCCCGTGCAGCCCTGTGGTGCCTCCCACGGAGCCTGTGGTGCCTTTGCAAACACAGGTGACAGTCACCTGTGGGCACCCAGCACATCTGGGCTGGAGTGCACTGGACCAGCTCTGATGCCTGTGAAGTGCCATCAAATTTATACACCTTTAATTCACAGCACTGTGGTCTGAGCCATTTCTGTATTAAATTGAATCCATTTAACAGGGGAAGCTGTCAGCACCAGCTGGGTGGCCTCCCTTAGGGATGGTAGTGCAGGCAGGGTAAAAACCAGCAACAACTCAAACCGTCCTGCACTGGTCCCAGGAAGCTTGTCCTTTGCAGGATGGGAAGACATGCCCAGCAACAAAACCCTGGTGCTCAGCTGCAGCCAGCTGCTTTCTGCCAATGCTGGGATAAGGCATGGCTTAAAGTGAGCTACTGAAGGCAAAATGAAACACAAGTAAATGCATCTCCCTGCAGCCCCTGTCTGCAATGGGAAGAAGATGCTGGAGGGGGGATAAGACTGCAGAAAAGCTGGGCACTGCACGGCTGAGAACCAGTGGAGCTGAGGGGCAGCTGCCAGCCTGGGCAGGGATGTCTTTCACCCACAGCAGTGTCAAACAGAAATGGGAAAGAGTTTACTTCTCTCTTTGTCAGCCAGTGGAGCCAGAGTGGAGACAACCCCTCAGATCCTGTTTTTCCGTACGCTCAGAAGAATGTAAACCTTTTTAAACAAAACCAAAACTTCTTAGCAAAGGAAAAATAGAAAGAAAAAAATAAAGCAGGTCCAAACTGTGTCAAACCCCAGTTCAAGAGGAGAGAAACCCTGGTGGGGAGACACTGAGACCTGCTGACAGTTCAGCTACCTGGTGAGATGTGACCCCCTTCTTGCCACCAGAGAGGATGTGACATCCTGAAACTGTCCTACGCCAGTCCCAGCGTAGGGGCCAGCCACATCCTGAGCCGCTGTGGCCCCATGAGGGCTCGTGCCGAGTGCTGGGAGCAGGACCCCAGCTCAGCGACAGGCCGGGGTCAATGGGGGAGGCAGGGGCAGGGCAGGAATTTGCCGGCGGGCGCTGGCTGCCTGGCCGGTCCCCCAGTGCAAGGCCATGTGGTTTCCCTGTGCAGGGAAATAAAAGGAAGGCTTTGAAAGTTGGCGTGTGACGGGGCGTCCCCCCGGGGAGCGGGGCGGCAGCAAGCGCGTGCGTCTGCGAGCGGCCCTGGCCGGCCGCCACGCTCCTTCCGTTTATTTACGGTGCTTTATCAGGGGCTGCGGCCTGCGATAAAGCTTATGAAAATAAAAGGCATCTCCAGCAGGCCGGGGCGAGAGCAGGCCCTGCCGTTTCTTTCCCACACTGATTAGGATCTGGGCAGGCTTCGGCGCTCCACATCTCCGATGAAAGCAGCAGGACCGGCAGCACTTCCCTTCCTGGCCCCCACTTAGGGCCAGAGGCAGCGAGAGGTCAGCGCGCTGCAGGCTGCGCCCCACACAGCATGGGCTGCGTGCACCGTGCCTCACACGGGCATCGCGCCGGTCACTGCCGCACCGCGCCCAGACACGCCGTGCTGGGACACACCGTGCTGGGCACTGTGGCACCCTGCCTGGACACACCATGCTGGGACACACCATGCTGGGCACTGTGGCACCGTGCCCAGACACACTGTGCCAGGACACACTGCACTGGGCACTGTGGGCTCTCTGCACTGCAGCACCCACCATGTACTGAGCACCGTGCTGTGCCAGCCAGGCACTGCTCACTGTGTGCCACACCGTGCGCCCCGGCCACTGTGCACCTCGTGCCGGGCACCCCCCCGATTCCCTGTGCTCCCATACTCCTCGGTTGGAACCTGGGGAAGGTCCCTTGAAGGAGCCCATGCATGTGGGACAGCACCAGGGTAAGGCATCCGGCTGGGGCAGGAGCAGGCCTGTCCCCAGCGCGGGCAGGTCCCCAGGGTGTTGGCCAAGGTCATGGCCTCTTTCCGCCAATTGTTTGGTGGAGGCCAGGCTGTGGCTTCCTCCTGGTCACGAGTCTGACTCTCACCCTAATGTGAGTGCCAGGGCTGGTGCCTCAATCCCTGCTGGGAATGGGCACTTCCAGGGCAGGCAGGCTCCAGGGAACAGAGTCTTCTGCAAGCTATACCTTCAGAATTCACTGGGCTGCACTGCCAGGGAGTCAGGGCTGGAACACTCAGGCACATGAGGAGCAAAACACGGGGAGATTTGCAGGCTGGAAAACGGGAGGGTTTAGGAGGAATTTGGGCAATGGCAGTAATGGAAGGTTCCATCCCCCAGTTGCTGCTGGGTTTGGAAATATTCAGTTAAGTGTGGGTTTTGTGGGGGATGGTTTTATTGCCCCTTTTCACCTCCAGCACACTCTGGAAGAGGTGCTGGGAACCTAAACACTTAAAAGCAGCTCATGATGAAACCTCAAACCACACCAATCGTGCTTGGTCTAGGGTTTTCTCACAAACTCAGAGTACCGGCATGGCCCTCAAAGGAGCCGTGAAGCTCTGAACGAGGCTGGCTTGAAGCTTGTGGTTTTAAGAGAAACGCAGCTCCTCCTCCCTGCCACCTTTTCCCCTCTCACAGGCTGTTTCCCTGCCTGGAAAAATCAGGCGGATGCTCAGAGCCAAACCTTGCTTCGGGTGGTGCAGGATCCTTGCACAGACCCTCCTGGTGACCTGGCAGTTCCCCTCACCGCCACCCCCAAACAGCCAGGAGGGCTCTTTCCTTTCTTACAGCAAGTGTCAAGATTTATGGGGCACTGGCACCAGATCAAAAGCAAATTCAGTCATTTACAGTAAAATCAAAGCAGGCAGAACAATGAATATGAAGTGAGGTTAAAACACCTTGTTACAGGAAAAAATTGTGCAGCTGACATCAAAATAATGGAATTTATGTTCCCTCCTGGTTGAAGCCAAATTATTTGCAGTGGCATTTGCAGTGGCATGAGCACTGGGAGAGGTGCCTGATACTGCTGCTGAGATATTTTGGGGTCAGGCAGCAGCCTCACATGGCAGGGGAGCAGGGGAGGGCTGCCCACAGAGCCAGAGCTCAGGATCCAGCCCCTGTCAACCATCTCACATCCTCTGGGGTGGGAGGATGTGGGGAACCCCCTACACCTTCCTGTGTGTTCCACGCAGGACTTGCCCTGGCTGTAAAGCATGGATGCATTTTTGTTCCTGGCACCTGCCCAGGAGATGCTGCTTCCTCTGTAATGAATTCAATGTGCCCTGTAGCCCCAGAGTTAATATTAGCTGTCACTGGGCCCACAAGCTCCATGCTCCTCACCCGAGGTGGCCACCAGTCTGGGTAGCATTGCCACTCCTTGAGTGGCAGCTGGAATTTCATCCCACCCCTCAACTCCCTTGTCTTCCCAGCGATTTGGGGCAGCATGTCCTTTCTCCTTGCCTGCTGAGCCCTGGCTGTGCTCACGTGTCTCACACTTGTCAGACCCTGGGATGTCCCAACACATGACATGGCTCTGAAAATCCACCTACTCCTTTCACCTTGCCTCTGGCACAGAAATAACCCCACTGCCACCCCCCAGGGCATGGATTGGGCTGCCCAGTGCTTCCCAAGGGACAGTGCCTCCCTGTCCCCTGCCCATAGCCCTGTGCCAGGCTGGCAGCCCCTCACCCACCCCCAGGAAGGCAGGTGACACGTCTCACTCCAGCAGCTCTCCCTGCGTGCAGCGTGGCTGGGCTTGTTTTGAAAATCTATTGTGAAGCACTTCATTGCTATGGAGACTTACTTTATGGACAAATAAATATTTGTCTGTTTCTCCTCTTGCCTTAAAAGTCTGTCTCTCCTTGCTCTCCACATCCTTTTGGCTCTGTGTTGTATGGGTTTTATATTGCAGGGTCTCTCTGCTCCTTCCTCATCCTCCTCTCCTGTCCATGCAGTGCATCTCTGCATGTCCTTCATCACCCCTCAGCCTCTTCCTCCTCCTCAGCCTACAGCTCAGTGTCATGGGGCCCCTTCAGCACGAGAGAGAAGGAGAAACCCTCCCATCTCCATTTTTAAGCATCTTCGCTTTTTGTGAGTACGAAAATTATTTTATCCTCTTAATTCTTGGTATTTGCATCGCAGCAGCAACAGTGCAGCTGCTTTCAGCTTTTCTGGTCCCAGAGCTGTCTCCTTGGTTGGGCTCCACTTGCCACATCCAGTCTTTCTATCAGGATGGTCGGTCCTATCACAGTTGCTACTCATTGTGGCCCCCCATGTATCTCTTGGGATTTTTGCTGGCACAAAGGAAAATCTTCATCCAACTCTCCTGAAGCCCCCTAAAAAGCCATTAAAAATAGCAACTGGCAAAGCAACCCCACCAATTAACTGTGCAGGGGAAGGGGAGGCAAGACACAAATGAACCTCCTTCATTAATAAATCCTAGCAGCTGTGGAAAGTTTGAGGCAAGTGAGAGCACCCAGACAGAAAATTAAAAAACTAATAAAGTCCTCAGTGTGGGGGCACTGGCATCAGGTCAGCTTTACTTCTCTAGGCACCTCGTAAAGAGACATTCCAGGACACCAACTCATAAGGGAAAGCTGCAGGGGTCAAGGAGAACAGTGGAAAGCTAACCATGGTAACTCAAGTATACTGGAAAGGCAGCAGAAAAACAGTGAGGAGTTGGGCTTTTTCTTTTTCCCTTCTTTTTTCTCTCTGTTGATTTTTGGGTGAGCAGAGCCTGCAGTTTGGAGTGTCTCGGGCATGGTGGGGCAGCCAAGCAGAGCCCCAGTGAAGAGCCCTCTCCAGTGGGATGGTTGGAGATGGGAACCCAGAGCACAGGCTGTTTCCAAGCCAGGAGCAGAAGATGCTCACTGCCCTCTCCCCCACACTGCCTGCCCCAGCTGCACCACTCCTGCCTGTCTGGGACGTGCAATAGCCTGAGACCACCTGCTAAAATGCATAATATGCTTCAGTGTTAACTGTAAATCTAAATGGGTATGCTTTGCTGTAATGGGGGTAAAAGCTGAGACATTCCCTAATATCTTGTATTTCTTTTTGTGTCCCCAGGCTGGTGCTGCAGCTCTTACTCCTGAAGCATGGAGCATACTTTCTATCCTCCCATTGCCTCCCCTCAGGATGGTGAGGGAAACGTGGAGCCTGGGGTGGAGTGTGCTGCCCACCTGCAGCACCTCTGTGCAGAACCAGGCACTTGTACAGCTGGTGGGGGATGTGTGTGTATCCCCTGCAAGGGAAGTGGGTGCCATGCCTTTGGGGGCCCAGAGCCATGCCCAGCAGCATGCTGGCCTCTCTCTTCTTTTCTAGCCATCCTGGTGGAAAGAACAAGGGAAGAAAGCAGTCTTGCCTGCCCTGGGAGATCATGCTCACAGTGAAATCCCAGCCTACAAATACTTTTCACAGCTCTTTAAAATAGGCAAATACATCTATCTCAAAATCAGCTTTCCAGGAGTGAGAAGGGGTGGGATGAAGGGAGGAGGCCTGGGTGTGTGTTTGTCCCATGGCCAGGCAGCACACCCCAGGAGCAAGCAGCCAGGCCAGGATGAGATCCAGGCTCAGCAGGCCCCGAGAGCCTCTTATAGGACTCTGGCCACTGCATAAAGACCTCCTGCCAAGTGCTGGGCTGCTGTTATTCCTGGGCCAGGGCTGTCTATCAGGCACCTGGACCAGTATGCACAGCTCTTGGCCAGGCTCCAGGGGAGGCACACCATGGGTATGGTTACTGCAGAGGACTGTGAGGTGTTTTCCTGGTCTTTGTCTGGTGGCCAGAAGAAACCAGGAGTCCTGGTTCCACACCCAGCCCTAGCTCTGCTGCTCTGCCTCTAGTTTGTCTTTGGGTAAATTCACCTCGTTGTTTGCATTGCCACATCACCTTTGAGCCTGGGATCCCACGGGGTGAGTGCTGGCCAGGCAGCCCTGCCCTGCCTGTCCTGCCCTGCCTGCCTGGGGACACAGCACTCTCCCCGAGGCAGGCAAGGCCACTCAGGGGGTCTCTCTGGGCTTCCAGGGCAGTGTGCCAAGTCCTGCTGCCCACACAGCTTGCTGAAGGAGCCCCCCTTGATTTGCCTGCCTGTAAGAAGCGATGTGTGAGTGTGGGAGCAGCTGCATCGAACATTTCAGCAGAGAAACCTGAGTTTCCCTGGCTTGCCAGAGCCCAGCCTGGAGGGCAGTTTCAGAGCCAAGCTATAAACCTTGCAACCAGGGGTTTCTAATGGAAACATTGACATAACCTGTAGCTGACAGAGCAACAGCTCTGCTCACGTTAAGCCTGTATTTTCATCCCTAATCCCTGCAGCTCCTGGCCTGTCTCAGAAACGGACCCGTGCAGCTGGCTGAGCATCCCCAGGGATCCAGTGGATGGCTGGGCTGGCAGGGGGTCACAGGGATTTGGCTGCTCCCCACCATGCCAGCCCCGACCTGCCACACTGCAGGCAAGGGGCCGATGGCTGGGGAGCCCCTCTGCTGAGGCACAACAGTCCTCTGCCACCAAAAAGGCAAAAGAAAACGGCAGAGTGGTTCAGTTGGTTGTAAAAATTAATGAGTTCAGATACAGACTTGCTTTATTCCGGTCCAGCTGCGTAACCACGGCGATTGTGTCCGGCACACTAGACAGTTACATCAGCTCCACACCCCTGTACAATAAGACTCTGTTTGATCTCAGAAACAAGATCAGACTCCTGGGCTTTGCACATCCTGCTTCCTACATATGTAAAATCATTTTATTACCAGCCAGGAGAGTTCATCTAAGCCGCTCTTGCTGTGCAGCTGATGTGGAGAGAACATGCCCCTGTCTGCACTTCTTTTACCAGATGGAGATCTACAGAGAGATTGAAGAGCTGCTACTCCTCCAAGTTTGTTTTGTTTTGTTTTGCTTTTCTAAATTCCTTATCTTAGATTGTGGCAGGACCTGAGTGTCCTCATGTGTTTGTGCAGTCCCATCACAGTGGGAGGTGTGTAAGGCTCAGCTCTCCTGAATATAACTGGTAAATAAGCAGCCATGTGTTTTTGCCTGGCTTTACCCCCTTTTTGTCCTATCTACCCAGGAGAGGAAGTTCTTAGAAAAAGTCTGCTCTGCCCTTCAAACATATTCTCAAATCCCCCTCTGTTTGTCAGGTCCATGAGACACTATGGAACTGTCAGATATTTAGCATCCTCCCTGTATTCAAACATTTACCCTGCCCCACATGGGTAACCAATGTCACCAAGGCAGTTACGAATGTGTCCAAGCTGCTACAGGCTCAGCCTGACCTGCCCCAGCACCACAACTCTCTTTTGCTGATCTCAGATCACTCAGCAGAGTTACAGGGCACTGGCTCCCCTCTAACCATGGCTATTCCTGTTACCTGGTCCCACTGGCACTGTTCTGCTGCTAGCCCCATGTATCCCAATGGCTGAGCTGCAACACATGGGTGCTTTTGTGCTGGTGCACAGAGAGTGCCATAGGGCTCACCCAAATGAGGGCACATTCCCAAAGAAAATGCACTTTTCAGCCCAGGAGTCCTCTGCTGCAGATGTCTGCAGGGCTGTGTGGCCAGAACTCAGTGTGTGACACACTGCACACAGGTCATCCAGCAGCTGCTGGGTGGTAACTCTTATTTACTGCTCAGTTGTGGTTGGACTTAAACCAGCAGCACAGGGGAAGGGAGGGGAAATCCCCTCCTTCCCATCCCAGCCCTGCAGAGTCAGCCAGTCTAACTGGAGCAGCTACTCTTAAGTGCATCCAGTTTAGGGCTTTGTTTCACCCTGACTTTCTAGCTCAGTTCTCCTGGCTTTGTTAAATTTCCAGTCCAAAGGCTTCTGGGTGCTTACAGCTTTGGAAAAAGCTCTTGGAGACCTAATCCAGGTCACACACCCTGTAGTCCAGCAAATCTAACACCAGGACACATCTGTTCAGCAGCAGCAATGAAAATTGCTGCCAGTCCGTACTCACCGTCCTGTTTGGAAAGGAGAAACTGTGGCCCAGTGCCCTGTGCAGGAGCCACCAGCATGGGCACAGGCATCCCCATCCCATACAGCCCTTGTACCCTTCCTGGCAGCACTGACCTGCCTGAATCAGGCATGACCAAAGATGCTGATGAATCCTTTTTGCTGAAAGCCATTGCTAGCACATGTGCCAGACCAGATTAAAGTTCAGGTTCCCTGTACATGTCCCCTGAAGAGCTTTGCTGATCAAGTCATGCACTTGGGGCAGGGCCACCATTCTGATTCACATGTGATGGCATCCCATGCCTCCCATCTTTGCCTTCTGGGCCCATGAGTCAAACAGGGATCTCATCCTCTCACCCATCTCCTCTCCTTTCCCTCCAAGGCTTGGTTTGGAGAAACTGAGGCTGGAATTTGTGCAGTGAGAGCTGCTTGCAGGAGAGGAGGCTGTGGGGAGCTCTGGCCATCAGGGTGGACCACCACTGTCCAGCTGGTTTCATGCTCTTAAGGTTGTATTTATCCCATTGCTACCAGGATAATTGCCAAAGATTTTGCATGTAGCAATGACTTCCTCCACTCTGGGGTGCTCCCCAGCTCTTCCAGAAACATTCCAGGCAATTTTTTTGCTGTTTCTTGTCTCTCCCCATCCTCTCTAAATCCTGTTTTTTGTAAGCATATTTTGACCTCAGCTCAGGTCCATGTGTGCATGTTTTCACAAGCAAAGTAAACAAAAAAACCCCCAACTGCCTCTCCAGCCATTCCATGGCAATGCTGGAGTGCCTGCCATTGCCAGTGGCTTTTCCTGTTGTTGGTTTGTAATTACCTTGGGATGCCATTCCCCCACATTGCTCTGACAACTGGGATTTAAGGCTGTGCAAAGAGCAGAGCTGCCTGATCTCCAAAGCCTCCCAGGTTTACAGCCAGCGTTGTTCTCATCAATCATCTTCTGTCAGATGGGGAATTTCAGCAACCCCAATCCAAATCAGAATATGGAAGGGAGGCCTTCCCCAACCCACCCTCCCCTGTTTGACAGCTCAGCTCGAATAAACAAAACCTGAAAGGGCCAAGGCAGCTCAAAAGGAAACTGTAAACGATCCCATCTGTGAGCCTTGGCAATATCTCCTCCAGGAGGGGGGCGTGGGGGAGAGAAAACAAGCTGAAGGGTCTTTTTTTTTTCTCTCAGAAGGAAATACCATTGTGTTCAAACGTTGCTACTGCTCCAAATGTCATTCCAGAGCCCAGACCCAGGCTCCTCCTTAGACAGGTCTCTTAGCCAGGATGGTGGCAGGAGCCTTGGAGAGAAGTTGTCATTTGCAGGGATAATTAACACTAAAGGCAGCTGAACACAGGTGAACTGAGCTCGGGGTTGAAGGTGTGGACCAGGGAGCAAAAGTGTGATGACACATGGTATGTGTAAAAGTCACATTCCATAGTGATAAATGTGTTTTGTAAGGCAGTAAAACAACATCCCTGCTCACCCTGGAGCACCCCAGTTTGCTGTGTTCCTGCCCGTGACTCACAGGCACTGGTCTCTGGGTGCTCAGCTGATTTTGGTGCTCCCAGCTCAGTGTCAGCTGGATGAGGACCTCGGAAAAGGCAGGTCCTGGGGTGGCAATCAGGAAGAGCAGCACCTATGCTCAGGCAGGATAACCTGAAAAGGTTATCTGTGCCCAAGTCTAGAAGTCAACATAGTCCAGGACCATCAATTCATCATCCTTTCCCCATTCTTGAAACTTGCCCAGTTTTCCATTTTTCAGGGCTACAGCATGGTCTGTTAGCCATGTCCCCCACCTCCCTGAGCTTTCCTAGGCAGCCCCTCTGCCTTCTGGCCACAGACTCGGAGGTTGGGCTAAGCGCTTGATAAGGGACATTGCAATTGTATTGGCAGCCTCGGTGCATGACAAAAGCACTGGCATCACAAAGCAGCTTTATCTCACCAGGTTCCCAGCTCTGTTCCCAAGTCTCAAAGGCTGGGAATGTGAGTAAGGGCACTTTGCATCTTCAAAGAACAGAAGCAGTTTTAGGATGAGCCCAGGGTGCCCTGGAGACCCCAGCAATCCAGCCCAGAGGGAGTCTGAAATGCAGGTTTGGGCTATGGAGCACGAGCCAAAAGCGGCTGGGCAGAGCCAGGAGATGCACTCGGGAAATGCTCTTTGCATCACCCACAACCCCTACAGACCCTGCTTGGTTAGTCAGAGAAAAACAGCTCACCAGAGAGAGAAGCAGAAGGCAAAATATTCCAATGCTTTTGATTAACTGTTGGCTTTTAAACACAAGTTAATAGGTAATTGAGAATTCAACTTTCAAGCATGCCAGTGAGAGTGAGGAATGGACGTTTTAGACAATGTTAATTGCACTGGAGATGAGCTGAGGCAGGGAGAGGGACCAGCAAGTGATGAAGGGATCAGAGTGAGGACTAAGAACTTTCTGGTTCAGAAAGGAGGATTTGGCTCCAGCAGAGGGCTACTACTGTGACTTAAGACCAAGGAGATCCTGGGACACTGTCACAGGAAAGAGCTTATCACCTTCTGGTGCTCACACTGAAAAAGTGTGCTGAAAAGTTGGCAAGTGCCAAGAGAGTCACAACAAATACTTGAAGGCTAAAATGAGCTTTCTGGAGCTTGCAGAGCTCAACCAATTTTGCACAGAAAAATGATTAGGTGGTTAAACTTGTAAAAATGATGATAGGAAGAAGAAATAGATGAATATTCAATTTAATGGGGAATGTTATAACAAGACTCAAACTCAGGAAAGGGAATCAGGGCACATTTAACAGGAAATCAGGCATTTATCTTTAAGGGATAGGGTCAGGAACCACTGTAACAAGTTAGGAAAAGGAGAAACACATGATCAGTCCAAGGAAAGATGATTTTCAGATTTCTTCCTGGGGTCAGCTCAGGCATTTCTGGGGAAAATGTGATGCTTGTGAAATATGGACCTTCCATCCTGAGTAAGTCCCACCAGCTCCTGCAGTTGTAAGCAACAAATGCTCATAGAAGCAGGGAGAAAATGAGGGAAATGACATCCAGGAGCAGAGTGGGTGGGTGACAGGTGCTGGTCCTGAGCCTCCGGAAGCAGCTGAGGATGAAGTAAATGAGCATGAGGCTGTAACTGCAGTGGGCATATGACCCTGTGGAGGGCAGGCAGTTCACTTGGTGCCAGGCTCTTCCCTTCCACTGCCCTGGAAGTGTCACCCCTTCAGCTCACTAGGCACAAACTCACCAGGCTTGCCTTGGGATGTGCGGCCTGGCTGCTCCCGGTCCCCTTTGCAAGCACTGTAAAGCAGAGGGGGAATGCTGTTTCTGCAGCTCTGCCTCTGCTCATTAGCTAATGTGAATTAAATCCCTTTTATCTTCACACTCATTTTCTAAGGATAATAATCCCTTTTTGTGTGCACCCACTTTAACTGTTCCCAAACTGAGCTGTAATTGCTGATAGTAATTAAGTTAATACATATTTATAGCCATGTAGAGTTTTAGAAGGTCTCCCGTAGTTTTATTTGGGGCATTTTCTTTAGCCTACTATAAAATCATCAACAAGTTGTTCAGTGTTAATTGCCTCCAATGTTGATCTCATCCCCTTGCCTCCAGACAAGGCAGGGCAGCAGATGGCTTCCCCGGACAGCCACTTTCTCTCTGCTCCCACCCTGGCTCTACTGCAAGGCAGAAGTGACCTCACCTGTCTTTTCTTTTTTGATCCAGTTTTGGCAAGTTCATCTCTATGGACAACTTTCCAAGCCATTTGCAGAAAGAGCCTTGCAAGGGTTTAGGTGCCCACGTCCATGAGGATGGGGCAGTGGGACCCTGGGAGAGCAGGGGTCCAGCAGGACACGGTCTCGGCCCCTGCCTGCAGCTCTGCCGAGCTCCGTGGCAGCAACCCCCCCATGCCCGATTTTCTCCTGCTTGCATGTGTGCTTTTGTGCTTGCCAAGAGCCCCAAACCACTCGGCAAACAGCGTGTGTGGTGAGAGATCACCTCGTGTAATCTCCGGGCGAATCCCCCCATTATACAGTTGGCTAATTAACTCCGGGTGCAGGGTCAGGATGAGCTGTCGGCCCCAGGAATGTCCTCCCCAAAGGGAAGTAAATATCACTGCAAGAGCGGGGAGCCCCTTTCTATGGCAGTGAATCCTGATAAAGAGCTTCACTCCATTCTCCTGCTGTTGGCTCCAGCTTAGTGTTTTTAAAGCTGATTCTCCCTGTGCTAATCTGGAGGGTCCATTCAGCCCAAAGCTCAACATCTGAGTCTATTTGCCAAGTGTGCAGCTGTGTCAATTTGCAAAGACAAAGGAAAGCTCCTCTGTCAACAGGTCGGGGAGCTCAGGTAGCACGAGCGAATTGAGGGCAAGAAGTCAAAGTGGTTTCACAAACCATCAGACCATGTTTAAATCCCATCCAGCCTGAGAGGCCAGGGCAGTGCAAGGGATAAAGGGAGTGCAGAGGAGTGGACTGAAGGGCCAGGGCTACGAGGCCACCAATTAGTGCTATTAAAGAAAGATAATTAGATCTGCTCCATGGAAACCCCAGAGGAGGCAGAATGCAATTTCCATTTGGGCTTATTTTAATAAACGTTAGAAGTGCCAGGAGGTGCCAAAATTGCACTGTTTGCAATATGAACAGGGCCCTCAGTATGGGGTAGAGGAGTTAGAGGGCAGCAGGAGAGGACCACAGCCCTGTAAGGACACAGGCAATTGTCTGCTCAGTATTTGTGCCCAAAGGATGGTACTTGAACATTCTGAAAGTGGACACTTCCAGATAAAGAAATCCAGCTTCTTTTAGAGGCTTTGCTTATCCGGCAACTTTTCTTTCAACTCTGCACACAGGCAGAAGCCACGGAGATGCTTAGTGGTGATGTGCTCTGAGCTGAGAGCAGGGCTGGAAGCAGTCATTCTCAGGGTGTCCAGGATGGAGTTGTGAGGAAGGCAGGAGTCATTCTGGTGTCCCCTGAGAGAGCACGAAGAAAGTAATCATGGGGAGGAAATGGAACTTCCCACTTAGACCATTAATCTCAGTGCCATCAGGTCAGGGAAATTCTTATCCCTAGTTCACAGGAGAAAGAGAGTCTCAGGAAGTCGAGTCTGAGATTTCTGAAGTCAGCCTGTGGTTTAGGATGTGGTTTAGCCCTCTCTGGGCACTCCTTGGTCATTGGCGATTGAGGACCATGGCACTACAGAACCCCTTGGGCTGGTGGCAGGGACCAGCCAGTGTTTGAATGGAACACAGGAATGTCTGTGGGATTTGTAACCTTCAGAGTTAATGAGAAAAGGGAATAAGGAGTCATCACATAGTCAGTGTAGGAGAAGATCCTAAATATCATCATTTGTAATAATCTAAAATACTTTCCTATGATTCAGAGATCTACAAAATAAGCTGTGTTTAAGCAAATTAATTTTGCCACTGAAAACTTCCCCCTCAGAAAAACTTCCACTTGCGATAAAGGCAGCTTCAGTCTTTCTTCGGATTTTTGAGACAAAAAGTAGGACCCAGTGGATTGTGACACTTGGTTCAGAAGGATTTTGCCGAAACTGTAGCTTTGCCTTCAGGCTGACACTAAGTGTGGGAAGAGGAATTTTAAAGATGAACAGCTGGAAGGCTGAAACAGCCGAGCATGGTTGATTTTGGTATCAGTCACGTGCTGCTTTCACCCCCACCACTTGGCCCTCCCTGTGCCTGTGGAGCAAATTTAACTTCAACAAGTCCCATTGGGAGGAGATTTAGATATTGTCCATTAGATAAATATTCACAGATGTGCAATAATAAACACCATTAAATAGCATTAGTGGATGTAGTTAGCAAAATATACATCACATATAGGTGTATCTCTAGTGAGCAGGGAAAACAGGTGAATTCCTGTGTTATTTCATGACACAAGGTCCAAAATTAAATTCTGCCCACCTGCTTCTTCATTCTAACACAAATTGCCAGGGCACATAGATAGAGATGTATAAAATTTGACTGTATGTAAAATAGATACTACATTTTCCTCTTACAGGTGAGCATATTTATTTTGATAATGTCTGGCAATATAAAACCTGTAACATTAATAAACACTGTCATTCCTTTCAAATATATTTCATACTCACTGAATTTTTTCTTGGAGATAATAAATCACATGAATAAACCTTATTAATCATTTAAGCAGACCCTTAAAATACTGCTGAAAAGATTTTCCAACTCAAACACCTTTTAAGACGCAATGACATCATGTCTGTCAGGACATTGTTATGCAGTGAAGATTGTGAGATATTTTCCCCCCATAAAGTTGCTGTAATAAAATTTGTTACTGCAGTCATTAAATTCATGTCTTCTTCTCTTACCTTCTTCCTTTTTCTGGTGATACCCATTGTTAGGCAGAAAGAGAAAACTTGCCACAGGGAAAAATTTTTGGATCTAATCATGGAGCCTTCCACAAAACAAAATACCCATTGATTTCAGCAAGAGTTGTAATCTGTCTTACATTGACTCTGGGGGTACTTGGATCATCTTGAGCAGGTAGAACAAGCATGGAGAGAAAGAAGAAGGGAAGATACCAAATTCTACCTGTAAAAGACAAAAAACTGAGGAAATTATATTGTTTCATGGAACTGAACATCCTGGGAGGAACCAGTCCTCACTGGAAGCCTTCACTTGTGCATATCCTGACCCAGAGGAAGGTGCTAGGCCAGCTGACAGGTTCAGCAGAGGCTTTGCCTGCCAAACATAGTGAAGGTTGTTTGACTAAGCTAAAAGAGAGAGCAGAAGATGAGGGTGATGAGTTTTATCAGTTGGAGGCTGCAGATGCTTGGGTGGTAGCAACTTCTGAGAGTGCTGAAAGCCATGATAAAGATGGTATTTGTTGTATCTTCCTGCTATTCCAGGAGCTGAGCTCTGTGCTGCTTTGAACAGACCCCGAAGGGTGCTGCAAACCCTGTCCCAGCAGCTCCCCCCGAGCTCACCCAGCTGTGGTGATGGCTCTTTGGTGGTCTGTGAAACCAAAACCTCAGATGTGCCATCGGTGCCTGTGACTCAGATCCGCTGTGTGCCTCCTCCCTCGCCCTGCCCAGAGGAAGAGAAGCATATGTGAAAATAAGTTTTGGGTTTGGCTGCTTCCAGAAGTGCCTCTCTGGGCAGATGGTCCATTCTGGGAAGGGAATGCTGTGGAGTGTGTCATGTCCTGCCAGCAGGGATGTGTGTCTGGCAGCACAATGAGCAGAGCACCTTGAAGAACACTCTCAGCCTCAGTGTCTCAGAGGTGAAGACTGGAAGAACCTCTTGAATGCACACACAAAAATCCAGCTGAATTCAAACTCCCTGGCTGGCAGAAGACAGTTCCATGTGGCAGAACTGTGCCTGCTGCTGGGTGGCCCCGGTGGGGACCAAGATGGAGTGAAACTTGTCTGACAGCCAGCGTCCCAACTGCCCTCCCAAATTAGTACACACAAAAAAAGCCTAATCCAAGCTATGACCTCACCCAGCTGCAGTCCCAGCAGCAGGTTTCCTTCCCAAAAGATACCCTGGCCAACTTTAAGACAATTCCCAGGGGCACACCTGCCTAATGCTGATTAGAAGCTGTCTCAGATGCCCCGTGCCACCGCACTGCCCGTGATTCCAGCAGTCTGCCTCTGGGGACAGTGGCACCTCCTGCTTAGGAATCTGCATTCCTGGCTGTCTTCCTTCTTGCCTGAAAACTAGTCAGAGTGCACAACCCTCTCTAACTGAACAATTAAGCTATTAAGTAACTCAGTTAATAAATTCAGATTTTGCCCTAATACATTTCTAATGACCTTGTCTAATAAATTCAGAGCAATCTGGGAAGAATGCTTGTTCCTATATTTTAAAGGCAAAAGTGATTTATATTTGCTGAGAGAACAAAGACAGCCACATGTGATTTATTACTATCAGTCACTGTATCTTTCATCTCATTAATTATTTTCTCTACAGGCAGCTTCAAAAGTGCTCTTGAAGGCCGAATGGTGAGTGCCTTTCAAATTCAGATTCTGCTTCAGTCTGAACTGCTGATTTTTGCCTTTGTATCTGTAGCTTCAAGTATTAATCATGGAAGCTGCAATTTAGTTTGCTTAGGTTGGACTTAATGCAAGAAATTATTTTGCATGCTTGGTACGCTACCAGAGCCAAATGCCTGAAACCTCCAAGGCTTTTGTCCATCAGTGATATTTTCCAGTGTGAAAGCCAGGAACAACTACCAACATCCATAGGCTGATTGTGTTTATAACAAGGTTTAACTTTTGTTGTCAGACTATAGGCAGGACATTTGAGACCAAGTCTGAAAGCTGCTCTGGTTTTATTGGGCAAAAAGACCAACTTTTCCATCCTTCCCAGAGAGAGGATCTTGCTTGGCATTTGCTGTGCAGCCAAAGGAGAAGATGAACTAAGTGTTGGAATGCCTGAAGCCAGGACAGGACAAACACAATTACATGAAGAAATCAATCTTGTTTCCAGAGGGAAAAAGGCAGGATTCACCACTTAAAAGCCCCCCTTCTGTCCAGGAATGTGGGGAGTTTTCCAGAGGAGCCACACGGAGTTTGGATCCCAAGTCCCAGAAAGATAGAAGAGCCAAGTTCATCCATCACTCATGCCCTTCAGAAAGCCCAGCCTAGAGCAGCAAGGGAAATTATTTATATCCTTGCTGTCTTATACACCCCAGGACTTCTTAAAAGTTGAGAAAATTTGATTTAATCTTTGTCCAGCTTCCAGTCGCAATCAGGGCTCAAACTGTGGGAATTTTTTCTGCCAAGCCTGTCTTCCAGCTATTTCCAGGTAGTCCTCAAAACAGGCCTGGCTGGGATTCAGGCAGGAAAAAACATTTCTGCAAGATTTTCTGTCTGGCTTTACAAGCCCTAAAGGTCTGGAGAATACTGATGAATCATCCAAAACCTCGATAAGTGCCCCTGTGACTCATGGACAGAATGGACATTGGGGATGTAGGACAAGACACTGCTCAGTCCCTGCAGGGGAACCAAAACTGCCTGTCCTGAGCAGCCTGGGCTCCCATCACAGACACTGGGGAAGGAGCAGTTCCAACCCATCCAGGTCTGCGTGGCCTGGAAGAATGTTTGTGTCCCAGAGCTCCCCGTGGGCAGTGTCGCAATCTCAGGCTCGCACACTCTGTTTACGTGACACGGTCCCGTCTCTGCTCTGAGCTAAACATAACAGTAAGAAACAGGGAGCTTCCAAGGTTTCTTCTTCAAAGCTCTCCAGTCCCCACTCTGCTCAAGCATACATCTTCTCGAATGACATACCCTGGGTTGAGTCTCTACAGTCAGAGGAAACTTGTAGCAGCATTTTTTGGGGTCAGTTTTTCATGACTGAGACCTAGTCATGCAAACAAAGATTTATTTTTCCTTCTGACCAAAACAACTTTAAGGAGAAAATTCTTTCCCATGACTAAAGCCAGGCTGGAATTTTTTAACAGAATGTCAAAGCAGAAAGTTTCAGGGAAGGGGTCAGTTTGGGGCACTTTTACATGTACATTATTAAAACGGGAAAAAACCCACATCTAGTATTTAGTGATTGTCATGCAAGTAAGTATCATGGTCTTTACCAAGACAAGAGTCCTTGCCCATTCTCACTGCTAGCTAGAACCACTACTAGCACCTGTTGGGATTGTTTCTGACAGCATTGCCTGGCTTATGTGCTAGTTTTCATCATGAATTAGGTGAGCTGCCCAGTCATGACAGCCAGTTGAAGCTCAGCCATCCTGTACCAAATGCCTCAAAGCTCTAGAGGTATTTAAAATTGAACACCATCACTGCCCAAGGGCCAAGATGCACTGACACCGGGACCTTGAGTTTATATTTGATTCAAAAGGCAGTAAGTTACTACCAGGGACACAGCATCTCCTCAGAGGAGTGTGTGAAGGGCTGTGTTCATCAGCCCAGCTTCTGCCCCTGCACGTCCCTCTCCTAAAGCCATGGGAACTCAGATGGAGGGGCCATTTCTTCTGTGCAGCAGTGGAGTGTGGACCCACAGACAACAAGGGGCAATACCTTGTCTCAAAACCAGAGACCTCTGCTCTGCTCATTCCCATTATTTCAGGGTATACAGAAAGTAATAATGTGGTATTTAACCCAGTTACCATCACCAAAGCTTTGAACAGTCAAGCTTAGAAGGGTGCAGAACATTGCTCTTACCATCTTCTGCCATGATGTTATAGCCCAGAGGCTGGCAGAGGGAGCCCCAGCACTGCAGGGAAGTACAACCCTCCCAAAAGCTGCTCCAAAGCCTGGCTATCCATCTGACTACCCAAATAAAACGCAGCAACAATGGAAACAGAATTCATTAAAGTAAAATAGACATGATTTTATCCTTGTTGGCCTAACCTCAATTCCTTGTACACAGAAACCTTCCATTTGTGGGCCTCGACATTAACAGATGAGTTATTAACTAGCCATGGCTAATTATAGATAGCTGCATCACCTTCTTAAAAGGGAGACATTGTCAAGGCCAGCTAGGGCCAAGGTTGAGGTCTCTTGGAGTTAATCTTATTGTAAAAACCACTCAATAGAAAATATTTTGTTTTACCTTCAGCTTCCACTGAAAATCAATTTTATGGTAATTTGAACAGTTTCCTAAAGTGTTTGCAAAACAACCATCAAAGCAGGGCAGAGGTAAAACAGGTTAGTCTGTCTTCATTGTCTGAGCTGGCACTGAACGGCATGTATCGGTGAGAAGGAAATCATTAAGCCTTTAAACTTCCTTTCATTTAGATGATATACAATATTGTTAATGAACACAGTTACGGGCATTTGCCTTCCCCAGCTATATGACTTTTTACTTAGTACCACACTTTTAATCTTCCCACAGACTTACAGAATTGTTATCCCTGAAAGGAAGCGAGACCTCCCTCACTGTTGAAGATTTACTTTGCTAATGCTTTTTGATGAGGCAGGAACATAGCGTGGAGGAATTAAAGGAATAATAAATTAAACATTTCTACCCACAGAAAGAGGAACCCACCCTCGCAAAGCACCCCTTGTTCATGGGTGGGTGTCCTGCCTCGGGGCCACACTAGAGCCTGGGGTTCTCCTAAAAATACTCAGCATGAAAGGCAGAGCAGGGTTTGAGTGGTGTAAATGGAGAGAGGGGGGTAAGTTCTGAGGTGGTGGAAGCCAGTGTTAATGCCTGGACTCTGAGCCAGTGCTGATTTAGCAGTGGGAATCAGGAACTCTCCAGAAAATCTCCAAATGAAGACATGTGTGACATTAGCTAAGGCTTTCTAATTAATGGAGAAAACAAATCTGCTCCACCCCAGGCAGCTGCAGCTTCAGCCAGCATGTTACTTATTAGCTCAAATTATTATTATTATAAAAAACACTTGACTTTCTTGTTCAAAAAGTAAAAAGGGATTAGTGGGGTCTCTCAGACAGCTCTCCTCAGACTAACCTTCAGCATCTCAGACAAAGCCTCAACCAGAACAGAGGCTTTCTCAGGGCATGGACAAAACAGATCCCAAACGGCTGCAATAGAAAGTCAAAGGCAATACTTGACATGGCACTCAACTCTGTTTGCTGACTTTTCCTAATGCATACAATAAAATTCAGCCCAAATATGTCACTGCTGCCAATTACCCAGGGCAACAGCCGGACCCTGGAGCTGGTAAATCAATGGAGACGCCGGAGAAAGCCGCTTTCCCCAAACGTGAAGTAGGTGGAAGACCATAAATGTGAGAAGCACACCAGGAAAGATTAGGGGCTGCAGAACAAAACGTGCTGGGAAGGCTCCAAGTGACTGGGTCCCCTGTGGCCACCACTCCTCCTGGCTTGGGCTTTACCCAGGGCTCCACAAACCTGTCCTGGGAGGCTGCACCCCAGCCCACTCCCACCTGGAGACCAGAGGAAAGGGGGATGATTCATCAACCAAATGAGGATGCCAGGAAACCCCCATAGGACTCCTGAGATTCAACAGTGAGGGGATGGGGCTGGCTGGAATGTCAAAGCCAGGTTCCCCACGGCAGCGAAGCCCCAGGCTGCGTGGGAGGGGGCACCCAGGGATGGTGCTGGCGTTTGGTTAAAAATTATTTGATTGGCAAATCCAAGCTGCCTGGGACTTGGTAGATAATAGCTCTAGGTGTGAAAAGCTCTCTTTAACCTGGAAGTATTTTCCTGTTAAGCAAACTGCATCATACACATCCCCATCTCTGCCAGTTCTGCTTACAGACTGAAGTTGTTCCCAGTTTTGATGGCTGAAGCAGTGAAATAAGTGGAATCCAGTAATTTTTATGGAAATGCTGAACAGCAGTTGCTGTTTTTCATCAGCCAGGCCCACCACAAGTGTCTGGGTGCTGCGCAAATGCAGTCCTGGGGGTAGCAACACCTTTTGGGATACAGGCTGAGTTTGGAAAATGGCTGAGCCTTTTCCACAGTGGTTGCCTCACCTGTTCTTCAGTTCTTGTGGAGAAAACCTGTGTCTCCCAAAGAGCCTGCAAGGGACCACAGTGTTTGCATCAGGAGGATTTTGAGGAGTGTGGTGTTCTGCCACTCCCCTTCTGGGCTTTGTGGCCCTGTGTGCTGTGTAATGGTCCAGAGAAAATCAATTGGACACTGCATTTGAGAGATAAGGGTTGGGATATTATTCTGAATAACCTGGTGACCCCAATCAATCTCTGTCTCCAAATCTTCTGAAAGTTTGATACTCTAGCCTGCAATTAAGCCTCCACAACCAAGAACTCTAGCAGATGTTCCAGTTAAAACACCTTTATTAACTACTTATTTTTTATGAATATCATGGGATACCAGGCAATGCATTTAAAAGCAGACCACAGGTTCTGCCGGACTGGAACATGGTCCAACTAAAATTTTGAGTTATTTTTCACCTGCTTTTAAAGTTTTTGGGTTTTTTTATGCTGATAACACTAAAATAAACTGTGAAATCCCTCAGACTTCCCTTGTAATAGTCACTCTGGGAAAAGAACTTAAGCCAAACTGTCACAGTGGAAAGAAGAGAGCTTGAAATGTGATGGGGTATAAAAACACTCTGTCTCCCTCTCCTGAGAGGGAGCAGGGCTGGGGTGATGCTGGCTGCTGCTCTGGGTGCACTTGTTCCATTTGAATCAAGCAAGAAATTATACCTGGTGGGAACGGCTGCTGCTCAGGGCAAAGCAGATGCAGAAGACAAAGACGAGTCTGGAGAACAAGTATTGAACACAAAGGTTAATTCCTCAGATAATAACATTTCTGCTGAGCCAAACCTAAGCTCGCTTCCTGCTCTGTGATGCCTCTGGGGCAGATGTTCCCTGCAGTATACACTGCTGCTGCTGCTGCTGCAGCATGCCCTCCTTGTGTGCTTTTGGGTATGGTTAGCAAGGGACAAGAGAGGAATAAATCCTGTGCTCATCAGGCAGTGTGAGGGCACACAAGGAAGATGCTGGCCGCTGTATGCACAGAAAAACTCTCTCCCACAGCTGCTGCCTTCAGATATGGCCAGTGCACTCCCTAGTGCAGCAAATTCATGCACATAGGGCCATCCCTACCCCAAGGGCTGGACTTTTGGCTCTGTACCACGCTGCAGAGCCCTCGAAAGCCTTTCCCTGTTTGCTGGGCAGCTTAGCCCAGAGTCCCCCCCATAACTCCTGTATATCCATCAGCCACACGGCTGGCCACGCAGGGTCTGACCCTGAAGTCCCCAGGGCACTTTTTCCTGGTGGATATTAATGCTGGTGAGTGATGCCCATTTACTCACCCTGCACAGCTGGCTCTGCCTACACCAAATCCCCCCGAGCTGGCCCATCCAGGGAAGCGGGGGAGAAGGGGCCTTTGGCGGGAAGGTGTTTTTCATCACCCCAAGAGCTGTGTCCGATGGCATTGTCAAAACCAGCAGGTAGCAGTGACAGGCAGGGTCATTCCCCTGCCCAGCCCCAGCCCTATTGTGCCGCCTTTCAGAGCGAGCGAAAGGTCAGCCCACAGCCCCAGCTCCCAGCCTTCGCTTTTTTGTTACGATTGTCACAAGGTAAATTAATCAGATTTACGGCATTAAGCCTTGCCGTATCTTGAGCCTTTCAGTCCTTTCTGCCCCCAAAACTTCCCTCATATGAACAGGCTCTTTGTTTATCCTTGCCCATACAATCTTCATTTGGTGATGGGGGAGCGGTAGAGGGACAAAGACTGGAGGAGAGGGCTGCTGCCGGCAGGTACCCCATGTCACAGTGCTCACCACCCAAAACACTGGTGGGTTCATCGCTTCAAATATTTCTCCTGGCTAGCCAGCTGGGGAAGAGCCAGTTTTCATAGCTGCAGTGCCACCAGCACATCTTTTGGGAAGAGTTACTGGCCCTCCAATCAATAAAAGGCAAGAGCAATTCTGGAGCAGGGGCAAGACACCACCACTGTGAGCACAAAGCACAATTTATGTCCCTCTAATGTACCTACAGCATATGGGACTACTTACACAGTTGTTTGCCATGGTCAATGGGGCTGCTGAGCCATTGGGGAGCTGGGTCTTATTTCACTTTCTGACGGGGATTTGGAAATGACCCGCCCTGCAGCCAGCACAGGGCTCTCCAGCCACGCTCCCAGCGTGAGCCAGCAGCGAGGCCGGGGGAGGTGACAGGTATCTTTATCCCACCACCCAGGAGAGCTCCAACGTCCTGCTGGCAGGAATTTGTCTGCAAATTTTCCCCCATTGAAAGGAACGAGGTGGCTGATATGATCGCTTGATTAAGGGCAGGCAAGGGACACTTCAAAAGACTGCTCCAAGGAATTCCCTTCCCTTTGGGAGTCTCTGATTCACTGCTCCCCTCTGTTTCTCACTCATAGGATCTCACATCTACAAATGCCAGTTTTCTCAGTAAGTCTTATTTCTGCGGAGTATACAGCTTAAAAAGACCTATACCTAATCCATCCATATGGAAAAGCAATCTTTAAAGGAACAACAATGAAACTCAGAGAGAGTAATAAATGCAACTGCAGTGAAGCTCACAGCCAGAGTGGGAAACAGTATCAGTGACCTTATCTTCCATAGGTGCATTTGATTTTGATTTGATTATCCTCAGGGCAACTCATAACCGTGAAACATAAAATACATTAATGCATTTGTTTTGGGCAATGGCATGCAGATAAGAGGAAAATTATACACCACATTTGGATGCTGTGTTGTCTTGACTTTTCTGCTTCCAGTTTTTAAACTTTTGCACAAAAAGAAAAGCAAGATGATGGTACATAGAGTGTACATTCAAATGACTTCTCCATAATCAGAAAACTTTTGGTGTATAATTAAATTTAAAAAGGAGAACCAGATTGATATCCTAAATTCTCATCATCCATCATTCTTTGCAAAAAGATCTCTTCCCAGAGACAGCTGGCAGGCTGACTGCCTTCCCTCTAAAAATAAGCAGCGTGGGTGAGTTTGCACATAATCTTTTGGCCTGGTGCTGATACACAACCAAAGATGTCTGTAGCTTTTGGAGTGTGACTCGTGTCACACTGAGTGAAAAATGAGACCTTGTGGTGAGCTGCGAATCCTCTGTGACCCAGAGCCGGTCTGTGAATAAAGCTAGCAGCATTGCTTCCTTCCCCTGCATGGGGGCTGGCACCCCACAACTCCTGGCCATGTTCCTCCTTCTGCAACCCCGAGCCCATGACTCATTAAAACCATGAACACTTCAAATATGTTGGTGGGATCTTCCCAAAGAGCAGGAGGGTGAGCCTGGCATGAAACCGTAGTTCTGCTGAGTATCCTGTGTGGTGGCAGCAGCAATTCATCCCTAGATAAGATTCTGTTGAGAGATATTCATGTTTTTTAATGAAAAACATAGTCCAGCTTTGAAGAGGAGTCTGATTTGTTTTATTGTCACTCCCTATTGACACTGTCCCACTGGGAAAGCTGCCAGAACTCTCCACCTCTGCCCATCCAGCACACAAGCTCTACCTGCTTCACAGGGATGAGGTGTTTGCAACAGGTTTTTTTGCATTTTCAGATGAAAAAAGCCTTAATCAGTATAACATATTTCCTAAAAGAAGAAGAAAATAGATGTGAGTCATGCTTTCAGGCACACATCTACTTAAATATTTTGCCAGCGTACATCAGCTACAATCATCATGGTGATTTCCTCAAGATTAAAAAAAAGAGAAGAAGAGGGAAGAACAGGCACTCCCGACTGTGCCTGAATTTTTAAAATGGTGTCACTTTTTTGGCTTTGTCATTATTTTCATTTCCCTCTTCTCCCTCTCCCCTAGAAATTATTAAATCATTAAAATGATTTAAAAATAGCGAAGCAGATGTCTGGCCTGTTTGATCTCAAGCCTGAATACGGAAGAAAAAGAAGTCAAGGCTCTGATTATGGAAAAAAAAATGTAGAAGAGAGGAAAAAAAATTCTTACAGGAAAGTCATGAAGGAGAAGATTTGGCTTTGATCTCCAGGCTGCACTGGCTTTGCTGGGCGGGGGGCTCTGCTGAGCAAAGCTGGGCTGTTGTGTGGCTGCTTCACGGGCTCACAGGGGCAACACTTCACACCGTCTGTTCAAAGGCAAACAAGCCACTCTGAGCGAGATTCCCATCCTTTGGCTCTGAGAAAGCAGGCAAAATACATATTTGATGTTTGCAGAATGAAGCTAGACCTCAAATCACCCAGGCTGTTTTGATTTCTACACAACCAGCTTCCTTCAGCTGAAGGAGACTGATTAACAGGCTGCAGCCTTGGTTTGCTTAATAATTTTAGGGCCTTATTTAGATACCCTCCTCTTTCCCTACTGCAGGGAGTCCAGGGGGTAGGAAACAACCATTAGAAATCAGAGCAATGACAGCGAAGAGGGTTAGCAGGCACGCAAAGCTAACCTGCTCACACTGCTCCTGGTGATTTTCAACACTAGAAAGTATGCTGGGAACAACAAGGGATCATTTGTCATGGACTCACTGCTAGCAGAGTCTATAGCTCTGTTGGAAAGAGATTGAGATTTTGGCCACTTACATTTTCACCAGGCCTCCATTGGTCCTTTGCCTTTGAGGACTTGTAATTTCAATCAGTCTCTCAAGGCTGCTAGAATTGCTTTCTATCTTGAAGGAAAATTATAAAATTATGAAGATGGCTTGAGAGCAGGACATATCACTCAAATCCATCCAGAATTTGGCAGCTCTGATAAAAATATAGGTGGTACCATGGCGTTTGCATGGGACTGCAAGTTCCTCCAACTTCACAGCTCCACCAACACATTCCAGCCCTCTCCACAGCGAGACAGAGAAACAGGACAGGAACTATCTCCTGGACCTGATTTTGTTTGCCTGAGAAGCAGTCATACTCAGAATAGACTCTAGTGAAAATAGTCCAGTCTTGCTTACCACACCTACTCCTTCCTGAGCCATGGGTTTTACCTGGTGCTTGCACAGTCCCCCTCTGAAAGTCCATCTCAGATGTTTCAGAAGTAGAAAGAAGCCCCACAAAATGTGGAGGTGGGGAAATCTACCCCACACAGACCCCACCTGCATCACTGGCAGTGATGGACTCAAGCTGTAAGGCATCGATCTTCATGTGTCTTCCAGGCATATTTTAGGATTCAGCATCTTAAAGTCTACAGGTCTGAAAACAATAGATTCCTTCTTTTTGTCAGTGCAGCTCCAGGGGACAGAAGAGGCTGCTGTGATGTCTTGGGCACCAACACCCAATGCAACTTTTTTCTGCCAGCAAATCCTCTGTGGGTGGTTAGTGTAGACTAAAGAGCTCCAGGTGTCTGCATCCATGTAGGGCTCCTGGAGAGAAATTCTTCTTTTCAAACATTTGTGTGGAGCCAGTTTCCAGGAGATGATGCTAGGGGAGAGTCATTCTCCTGCAGGATCCATATTATCCAAACTTTCCTGCCCTTCAGGTGCTGTATGCAAACAGCTTCTCACCAGCTGTGACTGCCTCTTTGCCTGTTGGAAAATTTGCCAATAGCAGCTTGAATGAGAGCAGACCAGTCCTGACAATCTGCTGCTTGGAGTATACCAGGCGTCTCATTTTCCAACTGGAAAAGTCTTTTACCTTAGCCCTGCTGATGAAAACTAATTGAAGACACATGTTCACAAGACCCAGAGGACATCTGTGTAAGCATTCAGTAAGAAGATCAAGACTAACTCACACCAAGAAGCCATGTGCTTAACCAGCATCACCTGTACTGCTGACTGCAGACATTCAGGAGGTGGCCTCAGGGTGCCAGGACACCCAGTTTTCATGTTAGCCACACAAGGAACAGCCCTGGCTGTCCCTGGGTATGTTTTCAGGGTATGGAGATGCAGCCACCCCAGAGCAGGCAGTGGTGTTTGCTGAATGACAGGAGCAGCCTCTGATGGGAGAGGGAGCCCAGATCTACTGGGACAGGCAATGGCATGAGCAGAATCCAATAGCAGGCAGCTAATACACAAGATGAGCAAAGCAGACAATAATTGCAGCTACACAGAGCTGGATCAGCTGGGAGGTGTTCCCAGGGTCAGTGTGGGCTGTGGTGAGGCTTTCAGAGAGATGACCCCTGGCAGCCTGGTCCCTGTCTTTGGACTGTCTGTCCCAGCCACGTGCCCTGAGAAGCTGGCTACAGCTGGGAGGGTCCTACAGCCCTGCATCAGCTGGGGAGTGCAGACACCCTCTGCGAGGTGCCAGGCATGGAAAGGGCCTTTCCAGAAGGTCAGAGCAGGGACAGATGGAAAATGGTCTTTATTTAGCTTGGAAAGATTTCCTTTTGGGCGGATCTGGCATAAAGGTGGGGTTCCCCCCCTGTGCCCTTTCCAAAACAAGGCAACAAATAGAACAAAACTAAGAAAGCCTCAATCACACTTGATCAAACAGAACATTTAACTCAATCTAAGAGAAAAGATTTTGTGTCCTTTTCATGTATATAGTATTTTTGATTCATTTGTTTTTTTAAATTCTAAGCTCATGTATTAATTCAAAAATAGTAAATTCAACATTTCTCAGTGGGACTGCAGATCAACACAATACACAGAACTTTCTCAATTCAAAGTATATGAATTATGTTCTTTTTAAATGTTTATTCTCTATATTTTTTTCCTCCAAAATGATCCACTGAATGTGATCCTAATTCATGAACAGCCCCAGCCACTGTGAGCTTGGCCACACTGCCTTTCCACTGGACCAATGACCAACTCATAGTGTCAACCAGCATTACTGGTGCCACCGCTGAGAAAAGGGTTCTTCTGGTATTTCACCAGCATTTCTGAGACTGTCTGGGAAGTTTGCTCACTGGTCTGCCAAAGGTAAGACCAAATTTTTAAAACCTGAAGGTCACAAACCAGGCTTTTGGGCAGCTGAAGAGAATGTCCTAGGCTGTGAGAGTGGATGAACCAGCACTGATGTACTGCTGTAGTCTTGGTCCTGCCGGTGAATGCTTCCTACAAAGGGACAGAGTAGGTAGAAAATATGGATTTTGCCTCATCAAGACTCACCAGAGCTCATCTGGAGGCCTCCTTGAGCCGTCCAAGGGAGACCTGTCTACTTTGAGCTAGTTTGCACATGAAGTTAAAGCAAGTTAAGTCCAAGTGTCAATTTAAAGCACGGTTGATCAAAGCACAGAAACACAAGGCAGCATTACTCCAAGCTAAGAATTCACCCTGCTGTCAAGTGTCTCCTCAGCACCTCTCCCAGGCACTGTGATCTTTCTGTGGCTGTCACCAGCTGAGAGCCAGAGCATGGAGGGGATCCCCCACCAATGGTGCCTTTAACACACACCAATGAGCACAAGTGAGTCTAAAGCTGGGGAAGGCTGGGAGGAAGTACTGGATCCCCCAGCCCTCCTTGCCCCTTGGGCAGCAGGAACAGGAATCCCTCCACTAGCTGCTGTGGGGAACATGTGCTGCACAGACATGGCTGAAAAATGTGGTGACTACTCATCCAAAAACCCAGTGCAGAATGAACTGCTTTAAAACGGAGATTTTAAGAAAATAGTTTCATTGCTTGAAAAGCCCCTGGTCCCAAAATAAGAATTATTGCTCAGTTTCAGAAAAAAAAAACCAAAACAGTAAAAGCATCAAATCCCAAATGTAGGCTTTATCCAGCTATATTTCTATAGAAAATACTTTTCATTTTCCTGTTTGGTTTGATGCTAAAAACACCTGGTCTTGCTCACTGACAAAAGTGCACCTCAAGGACCAGCTCACACTTCCAAGGAAAACAACACTGGATACTCAGCCAGGAGCATCTTTGCACCTCTGCCTCCTATGGATTTTGCCACTGGCTTCAAGGGCAGCAAGAGCCAGCACAGCACCCCCAACACAAGCATTTGGAACCAGTTTGCTCTGCATCCCGCTCCTCACTTGTTAGGGATTAAGAAGGAGAGGCCTTTAAAGCTGTGGGTTGGTGGGCTGAGCTGGGGCTGCCTCTGGGGTGCAGGAGTGGCTGGAGGCAGCCCCAGGGAGAGAACTTAGAGACAGCAGCTCTGCTCCTGCCAGAAATGTATCCCACAGCATGGCATTGGCCCCTTCTCCCAAGGGTTGGTACTCCAGCTTTGTCTTCAGAAGCCTTCTCAGATTTCAGGAGGCACCTCTGCCCTGGGCCATGGGCAGCACAGCCCCTACTTTGGAAAGAAAAACCCTTCCACTGCTGGCTGGTGTAAGGCACGAGAGCCTGCATATCATGCCACAAAGCTGCTGCTTGAGGCCTGTTTAATACCCTTATGTCAACAGCTTTCTCCTGGTTCTCACAGGCACGAGTGATGTAAATGCAGTCCAGCCCACAGCACAGGAGTGTGTTCTTGGCCAGAGCAGCTGCAAGTGGTCTCCCAAAGCACAGATAAAGCCTGAACCACTTGGACCAAGGCCATGAGCAGCTTTGGGAAGTCCTCAATATTGATGCTTGCAGCTGGGCCAAAAGTATCCTGGCAGCAGTATGCTCCTGGCCCTGCCCCAAGCAGCACCTTCCCCAGGCAGGTTGAAGGGGCCTGGGATGACATCTCGGCTGAGCTTTGATGGGGTGTCTGGGGGCACATCACAGGCTGCACAGGAAGAAGTGCTCAGGCCTGCCAGGGTGACTTCTCCCCTCCACACTGTGGGCCTCCCTTTGGGACTGTAGAGTGAAAACCAGTTCCATCTATCCATCTGCTTCTGCTCCTTCCTCACATGCTAGCAGCCATTCTGCTGTTCAAGGTGGCATCAGAGCCTGCTTCAGAGCTGAAGCAGAGGCATATGAAAGCTGAGTTATGGAGAGCCTCCTGACAGGCTGGCAGCAGTCTCAGTGACTCACTAACTTGTGATTTCCTCTGTGGTGGTTTTCCAGCACAGCTGCTCCCGGCCGCAGCACATGGCGAGTGCTGGCAGAGTGAGCACCGTGTCATTTCTCAGAAGGCTATGTGGGCAACCTGTGCATTGCTCATGCAGGTCCCCACAACAAACTCTAGTAATTGCCTCAGAGGATAACAGGCCATAAATCTGGGCAGCTGCACATGTGAGGCACGCATGGTCTGGCTCCTGGAATCAAAGCGCGTGTGTTTTTGCTGTTTGCAGTGGCTGAATGTGTTTCTCATTCTGGATTCCCCTTTTCAGAGGAAACTCCCTCCATCCCCCTCACTTCTCTCATCCTCTTTATGAGAAGACCTCAGGCACTCTGGAAACATGGGAGAGGTTTATACCACTCCTGTGAGACATCTCACAACTTTGTGCCATTTGACACACGAGGAAGCTGTACACAGTAATTTTTTACACAGAACTTGCAGGAGATGCTGAATGAAGTAAATGATAATTTTCTGGTTTCCTGGCCCCATATTTTTTTCTGCAGGTTTGAAATCATAGCATTTTTGTTGTCCACAAATTTGATTATGAAACACACAGACTGCTTGGGTTACAAGCTTATTTGCAAACCTGAAACTTAGTTCTAGGGTCACAGACCTATTTTGTGCAAACTCAAGGCTAAGGTTTGAGTGAAAGAAGAAAGAAATCTTTTTACTCACAACTCCATGGATGAAAAAAAATCAAATTTAAAGAGGCTTTGTCAAACAAAACCTAACCTGGCCGGTCCAGGAACCCCACACAAAGGGGCATTGTGCTCTGCTTAAGAAACAGCAAGTCCAGTCTGTCAAGACTGTGTCCTGTACTGCCAGTGCTCAAGAAAGTTGGACTCAGGTAGCCAAATAACCTAATGACTTCATGTCTGAGAGCTGGGTAAAAAGTATCTTTCTGCCTCCTTTCCCTTCCCACTTATTTACAGGAGGGACTCTGCAGCACAGATCAGACTCAAACACAGCTGATAGGAGCAGGAGAGGGCAGAGTCAGGGGAGGAGGGTCAAGCACCAACCCAGCAGTAGAATCAGTCAGCAGTGGAACTGCAGCACGGGACCTGCTTACCCACAGGGGTGGCCAACTATGAACATGGGGAGCAAGAGCAAGCAGAAAAAAAAGTGTGGTCGTTGAGATCAGCAACAGGAGGCACAAATGCACTGGGATGGTTCTGCCCTGTGGCAGAGCAGCCCAACACTGCACTACACTCTAGTGCCCCAGGAGCCATCCTGGGGCTGGCACTTGGAGGTGTCCAGCATCCTGCTGCTCCTGGGGGCATGGGCAGAGCAGGGTGTGGGCAGAGGGGAGATGAGTGTGACTGCCTGGGCTGTCCCTCACAGCTGCTCAGGGAATACCACCTGTGCTCTCTGGAGGATGCCGCCCTTATTTTTGCAGGACTGCTGGGGCTTCCTGCCTTGACATGCTATTGCATGTCCCTCTCTCCTCAACATTTAGCAGTGCACTCTTGTGTATTTAATTTGCTGCCTGAGAGTAGAGGGCACTAGAGCTCCAACAAAACACTAAGCAGGTATCTTAGCAGGGGTTTGCACTTCAGTGCCACAGTTAGGAGCCCTAGGAATGGACTCTGCCCCTTGGAACCAAATTAGTGCCTGTTTCCATCTGATGGTGAAACCAACCCTATGGAAACAAAAGCAGCAGCTCAGATCCCTATGCAGCACGTGTGCACATCACCTGTACGGCCTTTTATGAGCATCCTGGGAACCTGCAGCATTCAAAGGACTGCCAGCATCAAGATTTCTGTCCAGCCCATTGCAAAGACCTTCAGGCTAAACAAGTGACCTCCCTGCTGCAGGGAGTCTCTCCCTGGTCTCTCCCTGATATGCTCTTTTCCTGTAATGTACCTGAGACTTCAAGCCGTACTTTAAATAAAACAGCTGTTCTGACCACTTACAAGAAGGCAGGGAATGCAGCCACACTTTTCCAGCCATGAAAACCACATGAAAAGCTCTACAGGCAACTTCCCCCAGCATTGCCACTCTCCTTCATACAGGCTAATCCCAAGAAAAGCTCGGCCAGAAAAAGATTTGCAGGGCTGCATGTCATAAATCCAGGGTTTCACTAACATTTGCCAAAGGGTTTTCCCTCTTCTAGGAGGATGTCTAAATCATCCTTGATGATTTAGAGAAGTTTTTTAGGGAAGATGATTAACTTAGGGAACAAAACCCACCAGGTCTCTACAGTCAACAGTACTTCTTTTCTGTTTCTTTCTAATGAAACTGTTGGTTGGATTTCCAAATCCCTCAGAGGAGGAGCCTTCCTATCCCTTACTTTTCATTCTTTCTGATAATCTTCCCTTTTGTTTTCAGCTTTTGTTTTGCATTTTACTGCTGCCAAGCACAGTAGAAATCCTGTTTCATTTGTAGCTCTAATTACCTCTCTGGTGTTGATACAAGACTGTTGGTCCAGTCTAGTTTGTAGCCCGTGGAAAGTCCCCTGGAACGCAGCAGGATGAAACCTGCAGATCATACAGGACCAATCTTAACTGTCTAAGCTAAGCGGAAAATAAAGCCTTTTCTACGAGGTTTCAGGAAAAAACTACAATTTTAACAGGGAATTCCATCTCCATGGGTGAATTTATAGATAATTTTAAAAATATGGAAAAATAAGCACTTCCTGCCTAGAGATCACTGAAATTGAAAGCACTCCCACCCCAAGCATTGCTTTTTCAACTGAGCTAACATTGTGCTGTGGAAGTGAAAATGGAGGATGGCTTCTTGGATGTGGGACATTTAACAGGACTAAGGTTTGGGGCTGCAGCAAAACCTGCTGAGAGGTTCCTTTATCATATCTCAAGTGGGTTGACTACATAAGACAGACCTGTGGTGCCAAAGTAACCTCCAGAAGTTTTGGGAGAAATGACTGGGAACACATACAGGCTAGATAGGGACTTCCTGGGCTTGACAGAGTTAGGGCACAAGCCACTCATTCAACTGAGCAGCAGCACGGCTTGAGGAGAGGGGCTTGATCCCTGAGGGTTTGTCCCATGGCCTTGGAGGACCCTGGGATTTCCACCAGAATGGAGCCAAGAATGGGAGGGTGGCTGTCAAACTTTTACTATACTCTGGCCCACACCCTGGCCATTTCCACAGCCATTTGCAACCTTTGTAAAGGAGCTGGATGGGCCCCTGTGGCCTTAGGACCTTCATGTCCTACTGCACAAGAGGTGAGAAGGATGGGTTTTGTTCAGCAGCTGGGCTGGCCAGGGATGTGGGGCACACTGAGAATGGGGGGCTGCAGGCTGCTGTACCCTCCCAGATACCAGTCAGCTTTCTCACATCAGTCCCTGCCACCTGTGCAAAAACCCCATAATCCACATGGAAAGAACATAATTTGTTACTTTAATAAGGCCATTACCAAATGGTTTATTTACTTCCTTATGCACTACTTGCTTTCTCCCTTGCTTTTGGGCTTCATGAGTCATTTTTCTCTCGCTGGATTAAGATTTGTTTTTCTGGTAGTTGCAGTAAAATTGCATTTTGTTCCTGCTCAATTATGTGGGCTTCCTATTTTGCCATTAAGCCTGTTCATCACTTTTAATGGCTGTTCCTTTCTCTCCTCACAACAGGATGGATGAGGAGTATGGCCATATCCTGAGCAACCAGAGACCTTCCTCTCAGAGTTGTTCCAGAACAGAGGCTCATCAGTTGCTGCCACACTGTGATTGCTGCTCTGTGTCAGCTCATTTACCCCTCTTGCCCCTTTCCACAGCAGTGCTCTTTGTCATCTCATCTCTAGTAACAGAACCAGGGCTAGAACTCCTTTTTTTTTTTTTTTTCCCCAAACTGGTATTACACAAAGCTGATTTCACATTTGGAGGCAAAACTCATTCTCTTCTCCTTGTATTTAAGCTCAGCTGTGAGAAAAAGCTGTAGAAAGTGGGAATGTGTGTGACATGGGAAAGTGTGACAGCAGTCACACTTTATGTCCCCTGCAGCAAACCTGGCTCCAGTGTGGTCTCAAGCAGTGCTCAGCCCCCTGCAGTGAGCTGCTCTGCCAGGGCTGGCTTAAAGGATAGACCAAGCAGGCGTCTACCCACCCCCAGGAAAAGCCTGGGCTGCTAAAAACCAAGCTTGCTGAAGTAAAAATATTTATTCTCAATTTCCTGTTAAATTTGGCAGGAACAATGAATTTTTTCTTGCAGTATTTTATTAGGAGATAGGGATTTAATGGGAAAACCCAGCAAAACAATCTGCCTCCCCAGGAAACAGGGTAAGTCCAGGGCGATGTTTCTCTCTCACAGCTTTAACAAGGACATATCCCTCAGCTTTACCCTTGGACACTGTGGAGAAACCTCTGATCCAGTGGCTGGAGGCATGGCTTCACAGCCAGGGGGACCTTAGCAACAAGCCCCTCAAAAATACCTTGAGGAATGGCATTTAGGGAAATTAACTGCCTCTGGCAAGAGCAGCTGCTGCACTAAGGTCACCACATAAGCCCACTTGCCTGGCACTACCCTGGTCTTTCCAGGCGAGTCAGACTCACAGCCAAGCTCGCAGACAGCAGCCTAAATGCAATCCTGAAACGGCCCCTGGCTTCCAGCAGGCTACAAGGGCAAGACACAGTGGCTTCTTTTCTAGTTGGGAAAAAAAGCTAGAATGAAATACCTTCATATTGCTTTGACAAAATTGGTGACTTATTTATTTTCCCTACTTTCCTTTAAAGCACCAGAGTCAAGTTAAAATATGAGTGTGCATCAGTGACCTGAATGTGACAACAGAGACTGGGGACCTCCCCACTTTGGGTTAGTTTTAAATCTAGTGCTTTGTATGAAATATTACAGTTTGATTCATCATAGAGTCAATTAGGCGTTAATCCATCTGCAGACTTATCCACTCAGTGGTTGCAGATTTATCCACTCAATGGTTAAACCTGTCCTGGTTGCTAATGACCTTCTAATAAGACAGGTACTGGTGTTTAGTTCTAATTTAGAACATTGAAGTCCTATGTCAAGCTATTAACATGAAGTGAAGGTTTGTTTGTAACACAGGGAAGCAATACAAAGCTATCAGCATTCATTCTGCATTGGGCAGTATGAAAATTGTCACACCATGCCACCATCTCCTTGCAGGATGGGTCAGAGGAGCAGACTGCATGTACCCCCCAAAATTCTGAGTTTATCTCAGAAAAGCTTTTGATAGCTCCCTGCCATCTCTTTTCACCCAAGCACTTCACCTTCCCCAAACCTTTCCCCTCAAAGCCTCTTCTCTTAGGAGCCTAAGATTGTTTGCAGTAGGAGGGGGCAGTGAGCTGGAGGCTCTGTATCTCCAGAGACACCCATGAGTCAGTCCTAGATCAGACACCACCCACAGAGGTTTATCTCCATTTTCTATTTGGAGCCTCTCATTAAAGTCAATCACTTTTCTGGTGCCCTGAGAATGATCTCAGAGACTCTCCTCTCACCTCCCTTTCTTCTCATCCCTAACACAGAAGCTTCTGGACTATTGCCAAGGAAAGAAAGCTCCCCTCCCCACAAGAGCTCCCTATCTCAGAGCATCCCCTCTCCCTCAGGGGCAGCAAGCCAGACTGCTCCCCCTGCCCCAGCACCTTTTGTAGCCAGTACAGCAGTAACTCACCCTTCTCATGTGAAATCAACTTCTCTTAATGCAAGATGCCCATGGGCCTTATTTTCCATTTCTGCAGTCCCTCCTCTTGGTTTAAACACAGCTGTTCACACCAGGCACAGCTGGAGGCCAGTGAGATCTTCACATCTTGGCCCAACCCCAAGTGAACCCAGAGCACTGCATGTCTGGGAACAGTCACCATGCAGGAGCTCACCCTGCTCACAGTCTTCCTGCACTAGGGCCAAGCTTGTTACTGCCCTCCTTAAAGATTTTAGTTCAGCATGCAGAGGATGAATGCACTGTCTACAGACCCCTTTTAGCAAGCAGCTGTATGAATACTGTGGATCCTGCAGGAAATTTGGGGAGCACTAGCAGATGCACAGCATGGGGAGAGAAAAGGGACTTGCAAGGAGCCAGGAATTACTTGGGAAATACGCACCCATCCCTCTGGCAACTCAGGGGATGCTAAATAAAAGCTCACTCTGTTACCAGGAAAGCAGCTGGCTTGTGCACAAGGGAGGAAATCCTGCTGCTACCTGGGAGCTTTCCACTGCCCACTGGGGAAAGCAGTCAGGCCTTTGTGCACAGCAGGAGAGACCATCAGTGGGCTCTCTCCTGAATTTCCAGCTGGCATGGCCTGAGCCAACATAACCCCATTCCCCAGAGCAGTGTGTCTCTGTGGGTAGACTTGCAAGGTCAGGCTGTGCCACCCCTTTCTGGCAGCACTCCTGCCCCTGGGGCCTGGCTCCAGAGAGGCTGTGTGTGCCCCGGGGTGCCACTGCCACGCAGTCAGGGAGGAATTGTTCACCTTTACTTAGTTTGCTGGAAGCCAATTGTGAATACAATGGAAAGTTTCATGCTGTGCAAAAAACTCCTTCCCATAAAGCAAACATCTACAGATGGAAAGTTTTCATCCTGTCTAATGCCAGAGCTGGGAAAGTAGGGCTGCACAGCCACACCAGGAAAGAAAATCCTGCAAATTACTGTGCCCAGGATGCAAGGGAGAGAAGACAGAGAAGTAAGTGTGGTGGAAAGAGACCACCCTGTGAAAGTCCCATTTACACTTGTCACCCAGTACACTCCAGCCTTCGGTCCAAAGTGCAGGTCTTGGTCTGTGTGACCTGCATGGGCTGATAATGTGGTGCCTTCATTTGAAAGGATCCCCCCTTTTCAACTTCATCGATTTTGTGTATTTAATGGCTTCAAAGACGCTTGTGCTAATGGGCTAACTCTTACTTGGTGAACAAGATAACCATCACTGCACCAAAGCCCGCAGCAAAGTCAATATTGACTGAGCTGGCCTGGCTGCATCCTGCCTGGCTGGGACTCCCAGGTGTGCAGCAAGGTTCTCCTCCAGGAACTGCTCAGGTGAGGACCAGCAGAGATTAAAACCAGGAGCCACAGAGCGTGTTAGACAGGAACAGTCTAGAGAGCAATGTGGGGTTTCGCAGTTCTCCAGACACAAGCAGCTCTGTTGGCTACCAACAAATAGGAAAAGCTGTGCATGCAGATCACTGTCAGACCAATGTATGCATTATTGAGTTTAATAATCAGACACAAATGGAGACAGCCATGGAGTAATTATTCCCATATTACAAGAAAACACACATAAGCCATGGGACACGACAACTCTGCTGATGGAAACGATCTGTAGCTTTCCTTTCTGCCTCATGCTATTTTTCACTTGTTCCTCTATCCCAAACACATGTTCATGTTCTAAGTGCTCTGAGGCTTTCTATGCAAAACTCTCAGGCAGAAGGGCCAGTCCTAGGGGTGCAGACAGTCCCACTGGAACCAGTATCAGCCCCCAAGCCAAACACCATGACTGGCTGTGGTTCACCTCTCCTTAGACACTCACAGCACGCTGCTCACAGGGGTCCTGCAGCATGCTGGAAATACTCCCCCAGGGCCAGACATGAAACAAGTGGAGGCAGGAGGCCAGATGTACCCCAGGTCCCCAGAAGCATGTTGTGTGGTCCAGGGGTCTCATGCACAGATGGAAAGGAAAGACAATGTTGGGTAGTTTAAGTGAGGGATCAAGCACTGCAAACAGCAAATTTCCAAAAAGGCAGCTGCTACAAATAGTTTGCAAGGGGCTTCTGCACTGAAACAGCACTTGAGCAGTCCTGAATGATAAATGTTGAAAGGAAAAGTCAGTTCAAAGAGAAACACTGGTCCTCCCACAGGAAAAAACCCTTGGAGGGAAAGAGAGATAAAGATCACAAACAATTAAAGAGCAATGGTTATTGAATATACTACCCCTGTGATTAGAGCTCCTGAATCTGTTTATCAGGAATGGGATGGGTGCAGTGAATACTGCATAGCCAGAAGCACCCAAATTGTTGATGAATCATGAAGGGCTCTGTCAAAACACAGCCTGTGTACAAATGGAAATTCTAGTGTCCCTAGCACTACTGGCTGCTCCAAACAGGAAACCTGTAGTGTGAATTTTATGGTAAACATCTATCTCCAGCATTTAGCTCTGCCCTTCAGAGTTAAGACAGGAGAAGTGAGTTTGTTCAGCCAGAGCCTTTTCTGAGTCCACCACAGAGAACAGGATTTGTGATGAGATCTGTTTTTAGGCTGGACTGAATGGTTAACCAGTCTGATTAATAAATGCCAGAAGGAGGAAATAACAGGCAAGTTAAACAGAAGAGAAAAATGTCCCCCTACATGGCTAGATAGCAAAAGTTTACAAGAATTTTGTGTCTTGTGGATAATTCTCCCCAGCTCTTACTTAACACTGTTTTAGAAGACAGGATTGCAGCATCTCTGAAGTACAGAGGTGGTGGGATTTTCCATGTCAGCATATTCCTGGAGGTTCCCAGCCATTTCCTTCTCTCTTCTCACTTCCTGGAGGAAATGAAAGATGGGACACATGCCAGCTGGAAGGAGCCCTTACTTCAGCAGTGTTATCTGATGAAGGATGGTTGGTCATAAAACACTTATTTTGTTTCTTGGGAAAGTATTATATTTTTATCAATTTACTATTAAAATTTACAAATTTTAAAAATTAAAAATTATTTCTCAACTTCTCATAGGAAGAACCTGCCATTTTTCCATCTGTGGAAGAACAGAGATACCCAAGGACTTGTCTGGGTTTGTAAGGAGGTGAAGAGCTGTGTGCTGCAGGCATGAGAGGTGATTCTAGGTATATGCAAAAAAAAAAAAAAAAAAAAAACCCAAAAAACCCCAAACCAACCAAAATAGTGGAACATCCAGTGGATGGAAGTTTTGGGGAAGCTTTTAATGCCTGTGATCCACACTAACCCATCTGCTACCCTTGTGGGTGTTTTTGAGTGTTTAAAAAGTAGAACCTCTGTTCTTCATGCTTGGGAACAGAGTTCCAGAGTGTTACACAGAGCATGTCTGCAGTGAAGCTGGCTGCAGAACTATGTGGAGATGCAGGAACAGTCAATACTGTAAAATTCTCTAGCTCAGATACCATCAGGGGCAGATGAAGGTCCTCCTGGACCATCTGTCCCGTCATTACTTTGCATTTTGGGAGCTCTGGGCCACAGTGACAAGCCCACTAAAAGCAGTTCCAAATTTCAAGTTACCCAGTGTTTTCACACACATGGCCATCACAGCACTGCCTGCAGCACAGATCTGTGAGACTATTAATGGCTAAAGTCATGCAGATATGTGGTGACTTAGTCCTTACACATATATACTGGCTTTCAATTTTTTAGCAAGGATCTCTGTATAAAAAGCTGGAAAAGCAAGAGGATAACATGAAACTGAGCCTGTTCCTGCTAGAATTCCTGGTGAGTTTAGACTAGTGGGAATGTGAAAATATGGTCCATAAAATGGCAAAAAAGTCTCCTATTTCTAGAGATTTTTCTCCCCACACTGCCTACTTCAGCCTCCTCTCCCAGGCCAGACCAACAGATGGCTTCTGGCTGATTCTACCCACTGAGCTACTGAAACTGATGAACCAAAGGAAAGCCAGTGGGAAGTAATTCTGGGACTCTGTGGTCTATTTCTGCTACACAAAGGCCTATTGCTCCAGCTCCATCCTTAACACAAATGCAGCATGCCCCATCCCTGCATCCAGCAGCTGCCACGTGCTCTCCCCACACAGAGGATGGTGGCTGGTGCCCAGCAGGCACTGGGGGGGACAGGCTCCTAGCTGGGACAGGCTCAATAAGGCTCTTGTCTTATTCAGCCTTGTGCTCAATTGCATCCTGGAGCTCTGGAGCCCTCTGCTCATCCTGACACAAAGCTGGGAATGAAAAAGATGACAAGGCACAGGAAATTTTTCTGTGTGAGCAGAAAGGATGTGGAGATTATTACTGTGCTCTTCCAGCTCAAAGAATTCTGCTAGAAAGGAAAGGCTAGAAACTGTTTAAGAACAATTGTTTTCTGAGGTCCCAAGTATCTAACAATAAACTGAACAGTAAAGTCAAAAAGGCAAAACACAAGGTATTTACCTGCACTGTCAACTGTTGGAGTACATGGAGAGCTAAAGCTCAGTGTCTAACAGGGAGATTGACACTGACCTTTAATGCTGCTGAAAAAAGTAAATACGAAAGCTGCTGAATAATATGTCCAGCGATTTTTTTCTTCAGGTGTGTGAACAGCTATTAATTTATTTTTGTTTACCTATTAGAATTATTTCTGTAGTCTGGTTGAGCCTTGTTTTGGAAGCAGCTTTCAAGCTCAGAGCAGACATTTTATATTCAAAATTGGAGTAGTCTGGGTATGTTGGATTGGACATGTAAACCAGGTGTCATGATTTCTTTGGCCAAATCAATGCAAATCTTGGAAACACTTCAAATGGTCTTTTTTATAGGTTTCAAACTCACTTTCGATAAACATTTGCTAATTACTTCAAATTGACCATGCCAGTAAGCTCATTTGATAAAAAGGCAAGAGAAAATGCATACAAAAGGATTGCAAGTACTGCAGTCAGTTCAAACACAGATCCAAGCAGACCACGACACTAAGGAGAGCTCTGTACAAAAGTTCAGAGTGTCCTTTTAACAGCACTCATCATTTCCTTAGCCTGCCATGGCTACAAGGTGCTGAAATCTGCAGCACGTCTGGGAGTCACAGGGCCCTGGGCGCTGCGCAGCTCTGTCATCACAGGCTGTTATCACTGTGGATGTACAAGCAGCACTGCAAACGCACAAGGCCTGCCACAGGAAGGTAGTCCTGCATCAGAGTGTGCTCATGAACTCATCTGTTCTTTCAAACAAATGAATCCAAAGTATTAGTCACTCTGCCAAAGGATTGCTCTGCCCTGCTGCTGGGAACACACGCGTGCCTGGGAAGCACTGACTCCAGTCCTGCAGCAGGGCCTGCATGTCTCCTTGCAGGCTGCAGCCCTTCCACATCATCCAGAAATTTTGCTGCCTGTAGCTATAAGCACTTTGCCTGGCTTTCATTTCTGCGTAAAGCACCTACCTCACTAATGCACTCACTGCACCCCTCAGTCCTATGGCTGAACAGGACCTAGAGAAATGAGCCAGGGATTACAGAGGTACTCATACAGTGAATGAACATTTTACATTTTTAGCCTAAAAATATATTTGTGCCAAAGTCCTTTTGAGGCTCTTTTCCATTAACACCGTTTGCTCCCCATTGCCTGGCTGCAAGGGAAGATGGAGAAGCTCATGCAAACATGAGATGACAGGATCTACTACTCTCATACAGTGCTGCAGCTCTTCCATAAACACCAAAAAACCCACAGACAACTATAGGAACTTTCCAATGTCAGAAAATACAGGAGTAAAGCCTCAAGAGCAATGAGAATTTGTAAAATCTCTGAAGGAAACAGCCTGTCCTCAGAGCCTTTGCCCTAAACTGCCCATGCCCTCTGCAACACCTCAGTCCCCAGCCCTGGCAGCTGAGCGCAGCACTGCCAGGAAGGACAGTCCTGCATAAGACAGGGGATGTAGCCTGACCCCAGGCAGTCACCCTCATCCAAAAGGTGATGCTCAGAGCCCAGATGGCTCTGTTCATGCAGTCCCTGGCTGGCCCTTAGTAACACACAGGACCAGACACACCAAGGAGAGGAGCTGTAGGTGCAGCAAAAGCCACATTCACAATAAAATCTCCCAAGTGCACATTTTATCTCTCAGTCATAACATCAAGCTCCTCTCATTAGACACCTACTTTTTTATTTTCAGTCTATCTGTAAAAACATGATGTCTTTTTTTGTGACATGGTGAAAACGAAAGCACACAGAGCCTGATATTTGAACTGTAAGACATGTTGGTTTAATCCTGTCAGGACTTTAATGTAGATTATGTAGGGACAGGCAATGACCAGAGGGAGGGAGAGAGGTGTAAATAATCCAGAGGAGTGCGGACTTGTTGGCAGGGTGGATTTATGTCCTGTCTTAATAAAGTGTCCTTTCATCTCTGGAACCTGGGCTCAGAAGCCAGTCTAGACAGGAATTAATGGGGCTCCTTCTCCACTTACAGATCTCAAGGTTTCCCAACACTGAGACCTCAATCAGCCATGGATACTGTTTTTTGCAATGAGCTTTTAAACACAAGTTCTGACCATTCACCGAAAAGGGTCTGCTGCTAGGCCAGGAGGCAAATTAAACTCACTTTCTACTTTTTTATGTGATTACTTTTCCTAGCTTTTTTATGAGATTACCACTCTAAGATGAAGCCAAGCAATTGTGAGCCTGATATAAAGAGATGGAGTAGGGCATGCCAAGAAGATATTAGTGTGCACTGGTATGGACTGGGACTTGGCTCTGCCTGGAAACCATGCCCAGGAACATGAGTTACTCAGGGCAATTCAGCACTAAGGCCTGCAGATGCTGAGCTGTGCAAAGTCTCCTGTGGCAAAGGAAAACTGTTGACTTCTTTTCTGCTTGCAGTAAACCTTCCCTTCTGTTTATTTGTCTCCCTTAGGGGTCCAAAAGAGTAGGTGGGGATGGAGCATTCAAAAGCATTTCTGGTAAAGGATCTGGGATTTCACTGGAGTGTGCAGTCAAGAGAAGCAAAGAAAGCTGTGAGGAAAAATGTACATGTCCAGTGGGATTTAAAGCATTTAAAGCAAAATTCTTTGGAGAAAGGTTTGTTAAGGATTATAATTTCTTCAACTCTTAAATTGCTTTTCCTGGGAAAAGGTCACATCTTAATCTCTCATCTCCAGCTACGGACAAGGACCCCCAAATACAGAGAGATTCAGATCCTAATTTTACATCTGTTTAATCTTCAACAACAGGAGACAGGGAACAGCAGGATGCACTGCCAGCTATTAGGGAGCCCTTTTATTATGCAAAATTTGGATCTTGTCTAAGTACAAGGCCTCCAATGAGTAAAGACAGAGCCAGTTAAAGGAAAGGAATAGGACAACAAAGTGGTCTCCAAAGGCACAGCAAGAGGTAAGAGCCCACTGTATGCAGTGATGGACAATGTGAGAGGTTCTCTTCCCAGGGTATTTCTTCTACAGACATTTGGATAGTACAGGCAGAAGTGGCCAAAGAACTTCCTTTTGGGAGCTCAATAGCTGCTGGCTAGGCAGAAGGACTGTAATTTGTAAACTCTTAAATTAAGATATACAAAAGTCACAGGCAATATGTAAGCAGCCCTCTGCATGATATTTTATTCTGTTTATATAGCGTAGCACTCAGAATGAAAAAACCAATGATGTCTCATCATGATAGTTGCCCTGGGCTGCCTGCATCATACCGAGGGCAGCAGGAGCCCTCTCCTTCCTTCTCTTCCCTGCAGGGTCAGTTTATTACAAAAGCTCACAGCCCTGCTCCATGTGGATCCTGTGCCTAGGGAAGGAAGGGTGGCAGAACCTGTGTTTGAGGAACAATGGCTGCAGGACCATGGGTGATATGCCCAGCTCCATTAATTAAATAGCAATTGCCCTATTTGTCCCAACCCAGGAATCTCCTGGGACTGCCTCACGAAGCAGGAGCCACTGCCAGAGAATGTGACTTAAACAAGCTCCAGGCCAAAATGCAAGATAGCTCCTGGCCTGGTGAAAACCCAGGTTTCCTCCCTGTGCAAGAACCAGCCAGGAGAGGAAGCACCCAGGCTCAGTTAGCTTGCTTCAGGATTATACACTTCTTAGCACCTGCTGAGCTGTGCTGCCTGTCCCAAGTGGAACTCCGCAGCTACAGCAGGAAGCGTTAGAGGGGCTGGAAGCAAGGGTGTGGAAGAAGATCAAGGGCTGCTTTGTCATGCAGGGTTTTGTGCATTAGTGGAATTCATTAGTGGAGCCTGATAATAAAGAGCAGCAATAAAGTGCATTAGACCACCCTGCACCTCCAGAGCTGTGCTGAGCCAGGCTGTGGCAGGGTGCAGCTCTGGGCTCTCCTAGCTCATATCTCAATCTGCAGCCAGAGCACAACAGCAGTCAGGGAGATCCAAACCAGATGCAGCCTCTCCGCCTCAAGCAGAGCTAATATCAACCAGCACAGCCCTGCTCTCCCAGTCACTTGCCTGGGCCAGCCATGACTAAGTTGGAGCACAAAGCAATGCAGGCAGTGAAGGCATGTGCAGAGTGAACTTTAGCCCTCACTGCTTCAGTCCCAAACATGTATCATCTCCATGAAAGCAGGCTGTGCTTCCTTCTGACAATTTATAAACTGGCAGAGACTCTTCTGAGATTTCATTGTGGATGCCCTGGTGTGTTTTGGGCTCTGTGCTGGCCAGCTTTTAGTTCACAGCTTCAATCTTGCCCAGGGCTGGGTGTTGCAGTGTGGAAAGAGCAGAGCCAGGGTGGCAGGAGAGCTCTGTGGAACAGAGGAAAAATCCCCCATTATACACCCCCTCCTAAGAGCTCACATGGCAATCTAACCTTCCCACTCCCTGTTAGGTAAGGAAGGCACAGAGAAGTGGATGGGAGGTGGATAGCATTTCATCTGTTGGGACAGCTGGGCCTAGTGCCACTGGGTGGCACAACCAGCCACGCTGTGTACAACGGATGAGGGTCTTGCTGCTACCCCCACACCATCTCACTGCCCTGCAGCCCCTTCCATCCTCTCAGGAAAAGATGCTGCCTTGGAGATGTGTCAGTAAAGGACCAGCCTGCAAGGTCTGTACTCACAACTCTTTTGGCATCTGCATCTGTTCTCTGCTGGGCTAGTGAAGGTGTCGGGGGCAAGACCTGAGACACTTTTTCACAGCGATCTCTCTGCAGTTGTTGAGCTCAGTGACTGCCGTGACTGCCATTACTGCATGCACTCACGGCAGCCTTGTCCCCTGTCAATGCCTTGGGAAGCTGTCACCTGGTACTCCAGCATCACTGACACCTGTCCCCATCTGCCCCCACTGCCTGCAGCTCTGCCACTGCCTGGGCACAGGGCTGAGGAGGGGCAGGAGGGGCTGGGCTGGGCTTTCAAAGGAGCGATTTGGGTTTATGGCTCCCCAGATTGCACAAGCAATTTGCACAACTGAGCAAGATGCCGCCCATTGTGGACCAAAAGGGACTGGCCTGAGCTCTTCCTCCCACCTGCACTGTCCCCTCCAGTGTCTTGCAGATGCTAATGGGCTGTGGGGGAGGCTGCCTCCAGACTTGGGGATGCCTGCAGTGAATTTTCCTGGCTTCCTTAGATCTGGCAAGCATTCATCAAGCAAAACTCAGAGCTATGTGTCCACAGTGGCTGCAGGTGTTTGGACCCCAGCTCCTGTGTTGGATCCAGCACTGCTGGGCTCTTGGTGTACTTGTAGGGAGGACAAGGGAAGGTAGGGAGTGAGGAATGTGAAGACATCTAAAAAGTGTGAGCTGGATTGGATGGACTCTACACTGTATTGAGACAAACATGGCCTGTGCCCTGGGAGCAAATCTAGCTCAGCAGAGGTGGCTGCTCTTGTCTAGGTTGGTCAGGATCAGAGAGGAGCTATAAAAGCCACAATGCTCCATAAACCATGCACACTCACAGCCCTCTACCCTATCAAGGTAAAGGGACCTGGGAGCAGAGGGGTCCCATGTCCACTTCCTTTAGTCTCCGTGAACACTTGGCACTTCAGTCCCACTGTGAACTATCCACTCACCTATGAGGACAGTCACCACTGACTCTCACTTTCAATCAAATGAAAGGTGTCAGAGGGTGCCAGTGAGGGCTGGCTGCTCTCTGGGGGTCTCTTCCAGGCTCTGCAAAGTGCCATTCCAGGGCTGGCCTGCTGCCTCAAGCACAGCATAATGACAAGGGAGAATCCCAGCTCAGGGGAAGGGGATCTTGGTTATCTTGGTAGGGAGAGACATGGGAGACCAGTGTTTGAAAAAGGAGTGAGGAGAGATGGATTCACAGTCAGTGGGCAGCAGTGGAGTCTCCCCAGATGGACCTGCATTCAGCCAGTGACAACAGAACCTTTGGTCCCAAAGGAACAACTATTTCAGGAGTTTGAACCAAAGTGAGCTGAAAATTGTCGTAAATCACTGACCCCTGTGATGCTGAAAGTGCTGCATTAGGGAGGAGTTGAGTACATGAAACAAAAGCCTACAATTCCATTCTAACAGTGATTAAATTGACAGAGGTTGTGTCCTGCAATGCAGCATTATGGAAGACAAGGCAAACAAGATTAACCCACATTGACAAGGCATTTATCCATGGCTAAGAAGAGACCCACACCACAGCATCTCTGTCCCACAAATTTACACCAGCCCACAAGAGTCTAATCCCTCATGGCCTGTCAAGCTATTAGGCAAATCTCTGGCTCTAATTTGCCTAATCCAATAGCTCCCAGCTTCATAAGAAAGACCTCCTAGGGGGCCTTAACAACCATGTTTGTTAGGCCTTATATAAGTAAACAAAGCTCTTAAAGCCAAACAGCTTCCTCTTCCATATGGGATCTCAACACTCACTTAACCTGGAGATAAAACCAACCACACTCAGGGAAGGAGGATGTGTTTATAACAGGTTGAGTTCTGCCTCCACAATAAGCAGCTTCTGAAGGACTTTGCAATCCCTAGCTCTAAACCTAACACTCCTTGCAGAGCTGCCAGGTGCCTTTGTATCATGAAGGATTTATTGCATGGGCAGCGAGGTCACAGTACTCATTCCCTCTTCTGCTAGCTTCAGGAGGAAGAAGCAGTGTAAAAGCATCCTTTCAAGACCAAGATGTTTTGTGTCTATGTGTGAACATCACCAGAAGACCAAACAGTTTCACAGGTTTGTACACCTGAATCTACAAATACTTTATTGGAAACCCTCTAAATACAATTTTTCTGAATCCTACCACTGGCAGTGATACCTCTGACATTAAACAGGGTGCAGGTATTCACTAATCCTTGAATTTGAGGTCACCACCACCTCTGCTCTAGAGATATACCCCTCCCAGGTGCTTTGGCCAAAGATCCAAACTGTCTCCAAGCCCTCAGGATCTCCTGGGGCTGAGAGCTACTTTTATCTCTGACACATCATTAAAGATGTCCTTGACAAAGTGATTTGCTCCATAGACAGGAGAATCTTTAGGGAGGGTTCAGGCAGATGTTACTAAAGGCTTGGCTGCCTACTTGTCTTTGCCAGGCTTCTGGGGATTTGGAAACTAGACTGAAAATAACACAGAAACAGGTTTCATAAGGGGCCTTCCCATACAGCTCAGGTGATGTTGAAGTCAGGAAGCCATAATCTCATTTTCTGCCACTTTCTCCACAAAGTGCATTTGCAAAGGCAGAGCTGAGAGAGCACATTTTAAGGAGAAACACATGGCCTACAACAGAGGTCCAGTGAACAGAAGCTCTAGGACAAACACCTCAATGGAAGAAACCCCAAGGGCTGTTACACACAGTTCTCCACTGTCTGCCCTTACCTTAGGCAATTTGGAGATGACCAGGTTGTGGAAGTAGCAGAAGAGCTCTGTGGAGAGGCCACAGGCAACATCTGAAGGTGCAGGATGAGCCTTTGTCATGCTGTCAGGACTATTCCATCTCCACCTTGCTCTTCCACCATGCATGATAATTTCAAGGGACAGGGCAAGACTGAAAAATGAGCATTTTTACTTGAAAATGTTAAAAGGCTTCAAGATGCTTTTTGGCCATTTGAACTGCCAGCCTCTGCACTTGCCCAGTCTCCGGGGATGCAAGTATGAAACATTACGTGTTTTCCATCAGTCTGGAGTGGAGTTCCCTCAGAGACTGGTAGTGAGCAGGGATCTGATCTGGAACCGTAAATCCTTCACACCCACCAGCAGAGCAGCTGTTCAGGTTAGGTCTCATTTATATGCAAAGCAGTTCAGCCATCAGCAAAGATCTCTAATGATGCAAATCAGTCGTGTGTCATCCTAGCAATGAAAGTCAAGGGAGCCCTTACTTGCTTGAATCCAGCACATTTCAGCAAAAGTGCCATTTAGTAAAAGAAAGAGGATTTTTACTGTGGAGTGTTGCCCACCACCCTCAGCCACTTTCCAGCTGAGATCACAGCTAAATCACTTATCTTTACATTTTCATACAAATCTGATTATCCTTGAAGAGCTAATTGTTTCGTAAGTGCCACTTGGAAGCGATCCATTTCCAACACAAGTAAAGAAATTGCACTATAAAACTGTCTACCTTTGCCATGAGTCACTTTAGCACATGGGATGAATATTTGGCACTCTTCACTTTTTCAGATTAACTCGCATATTTATTTTGGAAAAAAAAAATGGACTGCTTTAATTCCTTCCCATCAGAATTCCTCATATTTGCTTAGCTTATTGAAACTTTTTTAATAGACCTTACAGTATGTATGTTATATAGTGACTGCTGATGGAGAGACATTCACATCTCCTTTCATGTAAAGAAAAAGCTGAAAAATGTCTATGAGAGCATTTGATATTTCACTTAGAGAGTCAGTAAACCCTACAGATTATGTCACCTGCTATGAAGAAGGGTTCCATCCCCTTGGCTGAGGCCATGGAAACATCCAGCAGGGACTTAAATTCAGTGTCTTCTGGATGGAGTATGTGTTTTTCTTCCAAAGAAAAATTCTAACGTGTTACGATTAAATTACTTAAAGATCCATTCTGAGCTAGGCTGGGAAAACCCCTGAGAAAGAAAAGAGGGTTCTGGGCTTCAGAAAGCAAGATTTCCTCAGCTGTTCACTCAGTCTCATGAAAAAGCAGTTATACACCTTTGCAAAAGGATGTTGCTTAGCCTGAGAAGAAGAATTCTATGTATTTTCCTATGTGACCACATACATAAGCTAAAGTCTAAAAGACCAACTGAATTTAGCTCAGCATTGGTTAATTACACAGTTTATTAACATCTTTGGACTACTATCTAAAACAAAAAAAGTTCTTCTAGGTAGGCTTGATCTAAATGTCATATCCAGGAGCTGAAACAAAGAGTTCTGACTTCTGAAAAGTTTTCCATTTTGCCAACTAGAATCCTGCAGGGTGGAGAGACTGCAGGAGAAAGAAACAACAAAACCCGTGGGCATCTCCCAAAATGCCATCAGAGATCCAGGACACGGGATGTGTTCCTATGCTATGTATTCTTGGTCAAGTCACTTACTCCAGTCTGCAAAGTGTGGCATTAATTAATGAATAGCCAGGAAAGAAAATGCAGAGCAATATAAACAAGTGGTATATCATTGCAAGAAAGGCTTGTATCAAAGCCTAATATTTTTGTAAATGTAGGTGAAATGGATCTATACAGTGACCTAGCCAAAGACTTAAAAGCTATAGGAAATCAGAGGTACTTCATGCAGGCAGGAGCTTTCCATGCTAACAGACTCTGCCTCTGCAAGGAGCTACGTGCCCTCCATTCCTATGAACTGCAAGGAGGGCTGTGGGCACTCCTCCCTCCCTAGATCGAAGACTAAAATTGTCAATTAGGAAACAAATGTGGGTATTAGACATCTTTTTGTGAGTGTCAGTTTGGCAATCACTTTATTACAAGTAATTTTAGTATTGAATGTAGTGCAATTTTGGTAATTTAGCAAAGTACAATGATAGATTGAAGTGCCTGGTGATAGACGTTTATTTCACCTTCTGAAACACAATTATTATGCACTTTACTCAATAATAGTATCTTGTTCCAACTAAAATACACATTGTATAATTCTTTAAGCTGTAGAATCATAGCAATTGGAGAGGCAAATGGCTGATTAGGTCACTGATTCCAGGTTCTTGCCAGCCCACGATTGTTCCCTGCCCTGTATCAGCTGGAGTTTTCCCCCAACTCCTTTCTTTTACATGTTTTAGTGATGATGATATACATTAAAAAAANNAAAAAAAAAAAAAAAAGATACTTCAAGCACAGTTGAAAGATTCAACCTTTTACTACAGAAAATCCTGAATTTTCTCAGTGGGAAGGGGTTTTTACCTTCTTATGGCAGATGGCTGAAATGCTTTCAGTCAGAATGCTCTTCAATGACCTTTTTTTCATGGAAGCAGTTTGCTGAAAAAATTTCCCAGTTTCCCATCTAAGTTAAAAGTATATGTCCTCTTTTCAGTCTGAATTTCCTCTTACTACTTTTTGCCTAATCACAGCTTAATATTTAGCATTTGCTAAAACAGAAACAGAAAGAAAAATGATCCTGACTGAAATTTTACTCAAGAAAAGCCACCATTCCTGACCTATACTGGCAGAGGGGTGGTTGGGGGATGTTGTTTCCACCGTTCTTTTTAGAAAGCTCACCTGCCCAAGCCATCTCACTGCTTGAAGACCATTCTGCTGTCAAATGCTGGTTTTTTGCCTTCTCTGCCTTTATCCATGGGTACTATCCTTAAGAGCAGGTGCAACCTATGGAAACAGCACATCTTAAATAAATAAAAGAGAATTTCTTGAGAAAGCAGGCTTTCAACGTGAACTCATGGAAACAGGTGGGCAGAAAAATCTGTGGAGTTGTGCTCTTCCAAACACTGAAGAGACAGACCAGCAGGGAGCTGCACGTGCTGCCAACACCTGCATGGGGTGGCCACCCCTTACAAGTGTGGCCCAGCTGTGGATGGGCCAGTGAGGCATTGCCAGGGTTGGCAGGGCCAGCAGTGCCCTCAGTTTGCCATGCAGCTGGCACCAGCAGAGGACACCATGTCAGACACAGAATATGACAGGCTCTCCTATCACAGATAAGCTTAACTAATGATTAAAAAGGAAAGAAATGTGTGATTCTTCCAGACAGCTCAACCAAGCAAGCAGAGCCACAGCTTCTGTCATCCATCCATAAGCCCAGTCCTCACTCCATCATCCAGCACAGGAAGCAGCTTTAGCTACATGCTCTTAGAGTCAACAGACATCTTCTGGGGTAAAATACTTTCTCTGCAAGCTGGTATTAAACTCAGCCCCATGATGTCCTTTTCCCCTCTATCTCACCAGCTCCTTGAGCCTTCCTGCCTGGTTATTGTCTATTAGGGTTATCCTGTAACTGAGCTGCACACAGGGACAAAGATGCACAGGTACAAGTGACCCAATATTTAGCACCAAACTACTTCTGTTGAATTTCAGAGTTTTCTGAGGCTTTAGCCACATAGTGAATGCCTGTGAATCTGGAGACCGGGGGAAAAAATTCCCCTGGTGCAACTGTCGGGTGCCATTCAACTCCAGCCATGAAATCACAACATTTACTTTGTAGGGCTGTGCCTGTGTCTTGTCAGGGCCACAGCCTCTCACAGCACAGGAACAGGCTCTGTTCCCAGCTCTACCACAGACTTCCCGCATCTGTCTGGAAAAAAATCACTGAGAAGCACATCTGAAAAAATGTTACACACTCAGCTCCAGACATTTGATCTAACACCTGGCCTAGCTCTCAGCAGCACTGGACACTGCAAACACTGTTGGCCTCGACTGGGGCACTTGTAAAATCCAGACCTGATGGATGCAATGGGGATGGAGGGAACATCTGCTTCCTCACAGCACTACACAGACTTCGCATTAAGGTACCTTTTCAGTGGAGCTGTGTACAAGTCAAACCAGTCAAACCAGCGAACAGTTGCTCTTTGTTCTGCACACATGCCAGAAATTAAAAGCTCTCACAGTTTGGCACCAAGAAGACAGAGACCTAAAGCTAGTGACTGTGTTTGGAAACAGGAGACATAAACTCTTTTAGTTCTGTTTTCCCACGTATAAACAGAGGATGCCAATTCCTGCCTGGTACTTAGGACTCCCAGGCATTTGGAAAGCATTGAGGGCATCCCCTAGATGGCATAAAAAGCTGCTTGCAATACTGTTTTTAAAAAGTTAGTGAGGTGCTGGCTGGACACTAGTAATGTTTGCTGTGTCAAGCACAAAACAAGATACTGTTACTCAGACTATAAAACAAATTACTGTTGAGCATGCTGAATACAGGGGCTACTTTTTGACATTTCATCCAGTGTGTTACATCCTGTCCTAGACAAAGAATGAGCGTGTGGAAATAGCTGAAAACTGGAGATTGCTTTAAAAGAAGACAAATACAAAGTTTCAAAAGTGTTTCTCTGCCTTGCTGGATTTTTTTTTTTTTCACATAGCTCTCCCTGTAGAAGTTTTGAGGAGGAATTTGCCTGTAACAGTGTTTGCATTTGACAGGTGCCTTGTTGGGGCAGCTCACCTGTGTTGCACAACCACTACACAGAGCAGAGCTGAGCATGCTGCTCTGCAGTGATGGTCTGTGAGAAAGGAGCATGGAACCTCATGCTCCAGCAAGTGTCCATGGTCTGGATGTGTCATCTCAGCTGAGGAGGCAGAATATGCTGGTGGTTCACTGCCCGTCAGTCCTGATGCCGTGATTTTGCTGGTGTCCCAGGAGCTGTATCTTCCACTGCAAGAGACCTGGGGACGGGTTTGATGGGTGATGTTTGCTGCCCTGGGGAGAAGAGCAATCTCAGACCTCCTCTTGTGTGAGGGTGATGGCAGGCAGCAAGGGAGCTGCAGGCAAGCAGGGGTGCCTGTTGCTCCCCATCGCCTCAGGGGCCAGTCAGGCAGTACACGGCCCTCACTGTCACACTCCACCAAGTCTGCTGGGACATGCCATGGCCAAGGATCACTCCTCATCAGGGCTTTTTCAAATAAGCAAAAAAAAAAGTGAAATGTCAAATATAATAGAGTAAGAAAAGAAAAGAGGCATCTTGTGTTCCTCTTATCTCCTTCATTCCCAGGAGTCTCTGATGCCATAAAAGAGTGGCAACCTTTCTGAAAGCAAACCTTTCTGATAAATGATGCAGTTATTTATTTTGCAGAAAGCTGAAATATGTCACTATGTCATTTTCAAAGTAACACAGCATCTAACAAAGAGAATCATTGGCGATTTACTGCATGACACTCCATTTGTCTCAGAGGAAGAAAGACCTTGTTTGAACCTCTCAGGATTTGAACCTGTAATTCGACCGAACCAAAGGCTCTGAAACCTGAAGTTCAGCAGTTTTCTCCCTGAAGATAAAGCTAGGTTTTCCTGTTCCCTATGAATCACCACAACCCTGCAGGCTGCTGTGGAACAAGAATTGCCCACTACACAAGAAACACAAGAAACACCAGCATCTGTACATCCCATCAGCAAGAGGTGACCAATGCAACTGTGCAGCCATCCATGCCACCAGCTGCTCCTGCTGGTGGTCTCAGGTTGGATGTTGAGGATAAGAGAATGAGATCTGGCATGTGAGATGCCTGCTGTCTTCTCAGTGCTCACACTTCCAAGTTGCTCCACTGTTTAAGATCACTTCAGCTTCTCCCAAGGCATCTGACAAGCAAACAGTTATTTTCCTTGCCTAGACTCACAGCTTTGCCTCATGCTGCCCCTGCTAGAGTATGCTTTAATGATTCACCAGGAGAAATACATGTGAGTCTACAAGCAACTGCAGGGGCCACCAGTGCCATCACATTGCAGATTTTAAGCAAAAGATGACAAACTTGGAGCTGATCTGGAAGTCACACTTAACCTAAGTCCCCTCTGCCCACCCCAGAATCCTAGCGTTCATCCTGCAGCTGAAAATGCAAATGCAAACAGACAAATGCAATCTTTACAGCTTGGATCAGCACTTGCCTCCTCCGGGAAACATGACCCCATTGCTCTGACTGTTGCTTCTGATGCAACAGCCAGCCATTGCACTAGCAAGGACCTCAGAGACAGCCCAGGGCTACACTATCATCGTGAGATAAACACCCTGAATTGCTCAATAGATCCTGTGATGATCTGAGGGTGGAAGGACTGTGCTTTCGTATTCTGCTCTGCTGACTGTGACACCCATGACCAGGAAACCCATGCTGACCCTAGAGGGCTGTGGTCCCCTGGGGCATGGCAGCCATCCTTGAGGGAGTCACCCAGAGCCAGGCTGTGTGCAGGCATCCCCATGGTGCCAGGAAGGGCTGGCTCTGGACACCCAGCTACTCCCCCAGCCACTGGCCATACTGAGTTGTGGCAGCAAGCTGAGCACAGAAAAACACTGGGGTTTCCAAGGAGAGAAGCATGCAGTTGGCAACAGCATTTCCCCCAAGTGTTACCCAAATCTGCAGTGAGTTGTAAAAGGCTTGTCATAAATCTGCACTGCCAAACTCTCCCTGAAAGAATCTCTCTCAATGCCCAGGAGGGCAGACTTCCCTCCCCAGAGAGGAGGGGAAGGAGGTAGCTGAGGTGAGTAACCAGACACTTCTTCACTGTCTCTTCTCTCTGCTGTGTGCTCATGGGCACATTTTTGGAGGTCAGACACCTTAGGAAGAAGGCTGCTCACCAGGCAGGCTGTGGGAGATGGGCTCTCTGCCCAGGACAAGGCCAGGAGGAAGGAGAGGCTGTCTCCTGTCTTGGGTGATACACCCTCAGCTTTTCCCCAGCTCCTTTGGAGAGCAGCTTGGCTGTACCACCCGTACTGTGGTTCACAGGCCCTTTCTGTGGGCTCAGAAAACTCATGTTCCATTCCCAGGGAGAAGTGCTGCCCTCACACACAATTAGAGAGCAACTGCCTTCATCCTGCATGCAGGAGTTTTTGAAGATCACACATTCATACCAAACAGCCGTGGAACTGGGGAAGGGGGACCAGGCAGGTTGTACCAGGCTTTCCTGTACAAGAGAAGGAGAGGGTCATGGTCAGAGCAGAGGACAGGGAATTAGGACATCCAGGGTAGGATCTGTGCTGACAGACTGAGCAGCCTGGCAGGCATGGTGACATCCCACATCTATGTGGGCCTGATCCTGCTTAGCTCAAAGCCTTTCTGCTGAGGTCTCCCATGATGTGCTGATGCTGTCACACTTGGCATAACATGTCTCTGGGGAATCTGCAAAACAGCTCCAAGAAAGACCTACCTGTCCCATCAATTGCTTCACTTTTTACCATCAAGCTGAAGTGAAACATTTCCTGGTGTTCTGTTGTGGGGTAATGACATTCTTCTTCCCATTTTAGTGTCAAAAGCACAGGAATAACCAAAGAAACATAGTTAGGTCTCAGGAGATTTTTGGCTGGAAGAGGCAAAAAAAAAAAAAAGGTGGCAAGATCCAAGGGCAATAGGAGGGGATTCAGGCCAAGCAGGGCTCCCAGATCAGCTCCCAGATGCTCCAGGGAGAGCATCTGAAACCAGACCTGAACTGCAGTGTGGAAGCAGTTTGCAAAACAAAATCAGTGACCAACTAGCCCATGTACACATCCTGCCAGGCAGGTGCCAGCAGCACCACTCCCCTGTCCCCTCTCTGTTAGCATCATCTGCCAACAGAGAGATGTGAATGCCTGCATCTCCCTTCCTGCCGAGCTCTGCTCTTGTAGCACTAATGAAGTGCCTCTTCTTTCCCTTTCAAAGTCCTCAGGTGATCTCGTTCTGCTTGGAAACTGCAATGAGACCCTGGGCTTTTTTGGAAAAGAATCTCATTAAGATCCAAGGCCACAAAAGCTTCTCTGCTAATTCTTCCTGCTGCTAAAGCCCTGTCAGTAACCAGCATGCTCAGCCATGGCAGGGCAGTGTTTTGCTCCATCTGTGGCATGGACATCTGACTATGCTGGATTCCAGGTTAAAGGAATACACACTTGTGCATATTCTTCTATATGCAAGTGAGATGCCACTTAAAGGTCACACTGAATCTGGCCTTTATGTGATTCCCTAGGAGTAAAATCGGATTTGAGACTATAATAATCTAAGAAAAAAATACCAGAATTGCTTTTTAGGCTTCACATAGTCTGGGATCTGGTTTCAGGGCCTTTGCAGGGACGTACCATGCCAGTTCCAAGGACTTGTTAAAAAATACTACATACCAGCAAAGTTCTGTGGGATTTTTTTTCTTGCTAGTCCTGCAGGCTACCATAGGGAAATTCACTAGCAGGATTTCTGTAGGACTCTGACTCACACAGGAACTTTTATTACTGCTTTTAAATATTTGACTGCCTTTTGGCTGGTGGCAGAAAAGTTATAAAATATTTTACCAGACAAGGCCAGAAACTCTTTATAAAAACATCTTGGCCTGGCATAAAGCATATGTCTCTACTTATCTCTGTAGCACGTGCTCAAAGCTTTCACATGCCCCTAGCAGTGGAAGAAATTTTGGACCTTCACATTTCTAGACTGTGGGTAAACAGAGCATCCAATGTCCTGTCCTCATGTGAGTAAATCTTCTGGTATGGAACTAGTCCTGGTGCAATAGGCAAGATATATCAAATTTGCAGGAATGAAGAAGATGAGGCCCTGGTACAAACTCTAGGTTATGGTTTACATGCACAAGAGCTCTTATTCTTGCAAGTAGTTAATGTCACAGGTCGGGTGGCATTTTCGTGCTGTGTGATACGTTGTTTCTTTGCTTGAAGCCCTTTCCCCTCATCGTTTTTTCTCCCTTCATCTTCCTCATGTAAATTAAGACGAAACAAAGAATGTGTCCCATAAACCAGAGCAGAGATAAACTCTGTCCCAGTGCTGCATGGAAGAAAGCAGGAATAAAACCACTGCCTCTTTCTGTTTCCACAGCAGCAGTAAATCAGGATGTTTTGCTAAAGGGGCTGTTCAACAGGACTTGTGCTTGTGTTTTGTTGCTGTACTCCCTGATTATTTTCTCATGTGATACAATGATCAAAAGCAGTGGGTTATCACTGAAAGTGACTGCTGCTTACCTGCTTAGATAGCTGTGCTTCAGGAAAGTAACAAACGTTTCAACTTCTCGGCATCCCTCCGTGGGCATCCTGTAGCCGAACACAGCTGCGGCAGGGATAGACACAGCGGGTGAGGGGGAGGAGAGAGGATCTGCAGGTCGGGGGCTGAGCAGAGTGGGAGCAGCCCCATTCCTGCTGCACGGAGCAGGGGTGTGCCCCAACTGCCCCCCGGTACGGGGGTTACCCCTAAAAGGAGCAGCTCTGGGGCTGCTGGCCGCCCAGTCTCAGCAGCTCAGGCTGGCTGGGGAGTTCATGCTGAGGAGCCAGGCTGCTCCAGGCCCTTCCCACGCTGGCAGTGGCGCTGGCGCGGAGCAGCTGGGAGCTGGCTCAGGGCTGTCCCTGCGGGCCGCGCCGCAGGCAGAGCTCGCAGGTTCCGCCGCTGTCAGCGAGCCTGAGCTCCGCTGAACGCAGGGGAGGCTCGGGCCCAGCGTCTGACCTGCGCCATTTCACTGCAGATTAACCTCAAATTCCACATTTCACTGACTTCTGCCGGGGTGCAGGTGACACGGTCGGGCACCGCCAGGCAGGAGGCGCAGAGTGAGGATTCCGAAAGGCTGACGGTGCCCTCCTGGGTGTGAGCCCTCCCTGCACCCCCCTTCCCCCCACAGCTCCGCCGCCCCGTCCCAGCAGTGTGTGCGCTGAGCGCTCCAGCAGCGCCCCGGGCCCGCGGGGCCGTGCCCCGGGCGGGAGGAGCGGCGCCCGGAGGCTCCGGCCTCGCACGGTCCGCAGGCGCCGGGAGCAGCCCCGCGTGTCCCGGCAGGGCCGAGCCGCACTAGCAAGGGCCGCTGGTGCCCTCTGTTGTCGCAAGAACGCATAGGAGCTGCCGGGAGCACGGGTGGGACGTGCCACCCGCGACGGGCCCCCGCTGCTTTGGGCTGCGGGTGTTGGGCCGGGGCTGAGCCTGGCAGCGCCCGGGGGACGGCCCGGGGTCCCTGCAGGGACGGCTCGGTGGCCTTGCAGCCACACAGGGCAAGAACGGCTGCAGCTCACTCAGCTCTTTCACCTTCCGGCTGTACCAGCCGGGGGATCTCAGCGCATCCCAGGATGCCTTCCTAAACAGTTAGAGACGAGTCTGAAACGGTCCATGGAAATCACATCCAGGTTTCCCATAAATAGTACATGTGCAATGGAATCTGCTTTCTCTTCTAAAAGGAGTGCAGCTCTGCAGTGGGTGAGGGCTGATGGCTCAGTGCGTGCAGTGGCACCGAGGCATCTGTGCTGAGAGCTGGGTTCAGCCCTGGCTGCCCAGCTCAGGGAAAGGCTGCTGATTCACACATCGCTTTTCTCAACACGACTTACCAGCATGTTCCAACACTGACTGCTCTGATAATTTCCCTGATTTGGGCACAGGATCACACCAAGTACTTGCAGGGCTGTAGAGTGCTGCTAGGAGTGACACAGTGACTTGTGATTTTCTTATAGCCTTGGCCCAGAGGCCCACAGTATGGGCTCTGCAGGCTGTGGCCCAAAAAGACACATCTGACAATCCAGCCTGTAGCACAAGTTTCCCCCATCCTCTCGAGGGGCAGCATGCCTCCCACGAGCTTCCAATCAACAGCAGAGCCCTCTGGGGATGAGTGAAGCACAAGGTTTTGGGCTCCGTGAAGCCAGGCTGCAGTCTCCCAACTCATTCCCTGATGTAGCTGGGTGCTTACATTCCCTACTCATCCACTAATAGAAGCCCAGCCCTGCTGAACCAGCATCTGTGTGTCCTGCAGAGTCCTCAGGCTCAGATGCATTTCAAGGCTTGCAGATGGTATGACGATACAGCCATCACCTTAAAAATTAATATATGAAAACAGGGTCTTAACAGGAGTAGACAGATTTGACTCTATTCAGAGCAGAACAGATATCAGCAAGGAGTGGCTGGGTTCCATGTCCACAGCAATGGTCAGCTGTAATTTTTGTGCACAAGGCAGCACTAGTTAATTATTATTTTAATACTAATTTTTTAGCACCTATCACAAACAAAACCCCCCTCCTTATGGTCTATACATTTTTGTGTAACCAAGTTTTATCAATAATTGTTACTGGAGATGAAAGAAAAATTGCTATCTGGTCAACTCAGTAGAAATTTTACTCTTTGTGAATTATCTCTGGAAAGATGCAATTTCTCCATAAGTGTTATGAAAAACAGCTGCAACAATTGCAGCCTATGGTTCCTGTTAACTCCTTGCAATATGTAGCCACTCAGGAGTTTCAGATGTAGCAGTTACATGCTGCATTTCTGCTGTTTGGGAATGGTAGTAATGATGTACAGGAAATCTCACCTAAAAATTGCACTGCTTCCTTCAAACACCACAAACACAGCTGCCTCCAAAGACCTCACTGTGAATATCTGTGGGAATTACAGGCTAAGGAGCGATAGCCACAGCTGGGGCAACTCACACAGCCCTGAGAATGAATATCAGTCAAATACTGGGCAGTGCTGTGCCTTCAGCACAGATGACCCTCCCTAAAAGTCAGTTTTCTCTGAGAGGGCAGCAGGACTCTGTTTTCCACCAAAGGGAAGTTTTTCACACAGGCAGTCTCAAACTCTGCACCGTTGCTGGAGCAGTCAGTCACAGAGCAGACATGCAAGGCCACAGTGTGATCTGGGCTGTTCTCTGGGCTCTCACAGGCACAACTCAGAGCAGACCTTACACTTGCCATGCCAGCTGCCAGACCAGAGCCCGGCCGTGCATGGTGCTCCCCACTGACAGAGCCTCTCTGCAGGGGCAGCTCTGCTCACAGCACAGGCAAGCGCTGCCAGACTGTACAGCCCACCCTTAGGAACCCCCAGATCAATGCTATTTTATTTAACAATCCCATTTCCTTTTCTTGAATTTCTGGAATGAGTGTGGCAAAAATCCAGGTTTTTCTTTTTAAAGTGCAGCCTACATATGGAAATAAAAACATTCAGAAAGGTACTGGGCATGCTAATTGACCAAACACCTCCAGCAGCCCCGAGATGCTCAAGGACTGGAAAGAGGTGTGGAGCTTCACACCTTCTCCTGTAAGCACAGTCTGTTTGCAGTGCCAGGAATGTTTGTTTGTGCATTGTCTCCCTCAGCTGCCTCTGTTGCTCCGTATTGATCTGCTGCAGGCAGGGACTGCCAGGCCAGACCTGGCAGGGCTCCTGCACACAGAGGGATAACGAGCTTTAGGAAGGATTGATTTCATGACAAAACCTGTGTAGGAGCACAGCACACACAGTGCTATGCCTGCTGTAGATCACACAGATATGCAGAACTCCTTGCAGTGGTCTCAATATTATTTAGACCAAGTAAATGTTAATATAATAAATAACAAGCGGCTTAACTGCATTTTGAAGGTGGGTCTGATCTTGTAACAAAGGCTTTGTGGACACCCCCATGCATCTGTATAAACAAGGTATGATCAGGCAAACTGTTACAAGGATCCTGTTGTAGTGTTACAATAACATCTTCAGGATGTTTGTTGATCCATTTGGATCCACATCCCCTGAAAGTACATTGGAAATGTTCCCACCAAAAGGCTCATCCATTGCAATACTTTACAGTGAGGAGGTGACAGAGGAAAGCAAGCCTCAGGTGGAGCAGTGCAAAGAAGCACCCAAGTTGCTCTTTCATGGCCAAGAATGCTGTCTGGTTCATTTGAACTTACAGGGTCTGAGGAAATTTGGAACTGTTCAGCCTGAAAAAGATATTTATCAATGTGTATAAATATTTGCAGGGAGGGTGTAAAGATGCCAGAGTCAGGCTCTTCTCAGTAATGCCCAGAGAAAGGACAACAGGCAATGGCACAAACTGAAACACAGGTTCTACTTAAACAGAAGAAAATATATATTTACAATGAGAATGGCCATAAACCAAAGAGTGACCAAAGGGAAGCCAAAAAGAAGGAAGCTGGTAATCACATCAAGCTGAGTGCTTTCACTTCTCAGATTGCTTTCTTTCTGAGTGGGACAGCCAGGGTAAGCTACTGCTAGAAACATATTCTTCAAATTATAAACTTGAAAAATTTACTTTTTAATTTATTTTTAAAAATAAATTTTAGTTATTGTTTTATTTTTAAAATATAGCCCTTGGTCATTATTCAGTTTGACCCTGTATTTCTCCAGGAAAGTAGAATTTATATCCAAATGCAGCATTTTTCTGGGCTTTTAGATTCACAAGATAAACACAATAAAACCAGGTATCTTGCCTTATTGCAGGTAGAGAAAAGCACAGATTTCTTGGCATCTTAATCACCCCATGAAGATCAATGAATGATTTTATGCTTTTTTTGTGGAGAAAGACAGGATAGGGGAAAAAACCCACATATATTGATTCTCAGGCATCAGTGAAATGAATAATAGGGTGAAACATCCTACATAAGTTCTTTGCAGGTCTTGTGAAAGCTGCCTGGCAAGGAAGTGTAGCTGTGTGTGTAGGTTGTGATTATGCTAAAGAGGCACTAAATTAGTACATTACATGCCCCATTTAGCACTACTGTGCAAAATCTGAAAGTGCTAATACATTTTGTTTCTAGGGTCAAGAATCATTAAAGAATGGATTCATGGTCATTCATTAGCCAGGAAATTAAAGTTTGACAGCTGCTTTTCAGTTCTGATTTCTCTTAAATGGCACTGTTATATTAGAAGCCTTTTTTTTTTTTTTTCCAAACCTTTGAGGCTGTAGAATGGTGTGTATCATCCCTAAAACACAGTATCCCCAAGCCATCCAGCCAGACTTTCTTCTTAAGAGTGCTGTGTGGCTTTGAGGATTATTTACAGGAGCTGAAAATGCTGCTGTGTGCTATTGAGAGTGGTTTCTTGCTTGGCTATATGGTTGTGAATGATCCGGGCTTGGAGCTGTAACCCTTCTCAGTTTGCATTACAAAGGCATCCTACACTGAGCAAGCAGAAACAGGGTCCTGCAGTCCTCTGTGGGCCACCAGTCCCAGGAGGGCACATGGCAGGTGTCCATGTGTGTTAGGAGAGAATGGACCTCTTTATTAAAACAAAAGGAGCAAGTAAACAACAGTCCTCTCAAATCTCGGCCGGCTCGAGGGGGCAGAAACCCTGCTTGGCCACTAAAACAGGCACATAATATGGGAAAAGTCCTCAGTAACCCTAACAAAACTCCTGGGATTAGGGTCTCTGTTCTGCAAAAGCCTCTGCACGTGAGGCGGGTCCGTGAGCTCCGTGGCACAGCTCACGTGAATGCACAGCACAGCTCAGACACGAGTGTTTGGGACGTGCAGCTCAAGGCACAGATTAGCTGACACTTGAGATGGCTTTGTTCCCTGCTCTGCACCAGCACCCACTGCAAATAGATAGGCAGACATTCCCCTTTACTGTTTTCCAGCTTGCTCCTATGAAATTTATACCAGCAATAGGAAGGGTCTTGCTTGCTCCACACAACAGACATCCTAATGAGAGCTCTGCCTTATGCCTCCATAGTGCTGTTCTTCCTGACAGGCCTAAAAGCATCTTGTACACTCCAGCCAATGTCTAAGCATCCTCTCTGTCCTATGGAGTTAACCCTGATTTTCTGTGTGAACACAGCTAGTTTTGTGCTCATCTTTTTGAAGAACTAGTACCTCTCTCTGTAAAAAAGCAACTCTGAAATGGCAGATTTGCATGGGAGAAACAGATGGAGCAAAAAAAAATTATTCTCAGAAAACAAAACAAAACCAACCAAAAAACCCAAAACATCCCCACCCCCCCGAAAAAAAAAAACCAACCAAAAAACCCCAAAACCCCCCCCCCCCCCCAAAAAAAAAAAAAAAAAAGAAAAATTTAACCAAACCAAAACAGCAAGCAGCCTGGAGCCTTCCACTGATCAGAGCCCATGGGCTGTCTTTGATTAATAATCTCTGCATCAGTACTGCAACTGACGTAATACTCAAATGTGTTGCATTAAAAATGCCAGCATCCAATTGGATTGATCTGGTTATTTGTACTAGAAGAGACTCTCAGTTCCAGAGAGAGGAATAGTGATATGATCATCTATATGGCTAAAGAGGAGAACTTAGAAAAAACCGTTATTTCACATTCCGCTCACCACAAAACACTGTCCCTTCCAGGCAGGCCATGAAATAATGCCAAAAAATTACAAAGTACATCTGAAAAACTAGGACACTTAAATAGCAGAAACAGACTAAATTAAATAATTTATTCATTAGAAATTATTTCCTCCCTTATAAATTGGTAGAATCAAAAGGCCATATTTTAATGATAAAGCATTGCTTTGTTCTAAAGATCTTGTGCTCTTTGACAAATTTATGCTGAATGCATTTCCCTTTTTCTGACATGTTGCTATCCCCAGAGAGCACAGCAGGAGCCATGGAGAACTACCAGCCTGACTTCACACTTAAGTGCTTTACCCAGTCCTGTCTTGGAGGTCTTCTGGAGGCACCAGAACAACTTGCCACTATCCTTGAGGATTATTCAGACACCCTGATACCCCTTGCTATTACTGTGCTCCCAGCCCCAGGGTGACGTGATGCTGAATCTGAGTCTTGAGCTTGGTCTGGTTTGGAGGAGCTTGGTGGGATCCTGTCCCTGCATGATGTGATCCCAGGCTACCTTCAGTGCACACCTCAGAGCTTTCAGGGTGTGCAATGTTTCTTGGACCCATGAAATTATTTCCGCAAAGTGCAGCTGATGGTCTGCCATAACCAAGTGACCCCAGGAGCTGGAGTCCTCCTGAGAACACACAAGTACCCAGAAAATACTCAAACAGCCAGATCCTCAAACAAAACCACAGAGACCTGCTGACAAGCAGCTTTGGTGCTGGCAGACTAGATGGTGCTTTTTTAGTCCCAGCTCAACTCCCTCTTGAATTGGCTGGTACAATCACAACTGAGCAGAAATGGGGACCCAAACAGCCCTGTTGTGCTGGGACCAGCCTGCATTGGTCCACAGTCAGGTACAGCCACGTTGTGCCCTTTCCTGTTGCAGCTTTCCGCTGCTGGCATCATCACAGCCATCCCACTCCAACAGCATCTCTGGGCCATGCCTCACAATGCTGGTAATTATTCTCTTGCCAGGCTGTGAAAAAACAGCTCTAATTAGTGTTTTCTGGAGAAGCCCCCTCCCTGCCACCCTAGAAAAGATGCTGCAGGAGGCAGATGTGGATGCACAAGGCAATGGGGCAAAGAGGAGGGTGCTTGAAAATACTCCATGAGACTCCTGGGCCAAGCGTTATCTCCTGTTTCCTTTGAGAGCCCACGAGAGCCAGCCTTCCCAAAGCAACCTCTGAGGTGGCCCGTTCAGCTTTTGTCTCTCTCAGCAAAAAAATTTCTGCCCCAGCGGCTCTGAACAAGGCTTCCATTAACTCCGTCCCCGTGAGGGCAGCACGTGGGACAAAAAGCCCAACACTGCGTCCCAGCCCTCAGACAAGCCTGGAAACAAACGTTGCAGGAATTTGTCAGAATAAAATCACCCGCTCGGTGTCACTGCATAAATTTACCTACCTCAGTGCCTATTCAGGGCCCTTCCAAAGGGGCAATATTAACAGAGAGAGATCGGACACCATCTCTATAGCAACACCAACCCGGAAAAGCTGTGGTTTCCCCAGCAAAGGGAATCCCTGTTTTAGGCACACCACCAAGTCTAGGGGTTAGTCTTGATTTTAAAAACAATTCCCCTTCAAGTTACTTTTGTTCCTTGCAATAAAACTTATTTAAGCAACAAGAACACAGCAACCTGAGTGGAAGGGTGCAACCAGAGGATGTCCAGCACAGAAGGGATGCAGCAGAGGGATGGTGTGAAGTGCTGCAACACACATGCCTGTCAACAGTGTAAATCACCAGCCCACTGCTGCAGGGAGAGCTTTTCTGGTGCTATTAAACTCACAGCAAATCCCAGGGTACAAAAGTTATCCGATGTCACACCTGAAAACTAGGATGAAAAGCATAGGTCAGAGTTCCAGTTTTCATCAAATTATTAATCACCAACTTCTCATTAAAAAAAGTTCTTGAAATTAAATGAAGTGCTTTTAAATTGTGGGCAAAAGAAAGGTGAGAAAGCAAAGAAAGGTGTTAGAGAGCATGAACTGGCAGAGGAAAGTGGGACTCTGAAAGGAGAGCTTAATCCTGCAGAGGATATTAGAGCCAATCTAGCCAAAGATCCTTTAACTCAAATCACAGAGATAGGTTTGCTCTATGTGGGGTAGAAATGAATGAGAATTTAGTTATGCCCTAAACTGGACGAGCACAGTGCCCCAGTTTGTGCATACAGAGATTTGAGCCTGAGAGCAGAGATGGGGTGACTAATGGGAACAAGCATGAGAAACAGTGTCATTTAGGGAAAATCAGCCCATGCAGGGTTATCCACTGCAGAGCCAGCAGCAGATCCATCTGCATGCTTTTTGTGCTTGTGGCATGATCCAGTCTTTAGCTTCTGGTAATGCTTTCCATATTGGACAGCATTCCAAATGCTTGGAAGCTTGGGTCTCAGGTGATGAATTTCTAAATTTGATATGCAAGAAGCAGTTTTGGAAGGCAGGTGATCCAGCAGCATTGCAGACACTCTGACTTCGTGGTTCTTGACAATTTATGACATTGATCTGCATTAAAACCGAACGAGAAAGCTTGAAATAGCTCCACAATTATGCTGCAGAGAAGCCTTAGGTGACCTTCCATTAACACCTGCTCTGCTATAAATGTTGAGGATCAATTCACACCAAGATGAAAACTGGGCTTGTAGCTGGGTTTAAAAAGTGCTCAACACCCCATGGCTACCCTGGCTGCAGATTTGTCCTCCTACACACCAATATCTTAGTGGAGGTATCCCAAATAATGGCAAAGGCTCAGCATGCTCTGCCAGTGGGGGCTTTGGGTGCACAGCTGGAGGAAAGACCCTGAAGTGCATAGCTGAGCTGTGGCTTCACACAACTTTTTCCCATTGAAGTAAAGACTTCTAGATCTGGAACTATTATAACTTACTTGAGTCTAATCTGCCTGTCCAAACTCCAGCTGCAAAGTAAACTTGTCCAGCTGAAATACCACTGGAAAGATTAATGCTCAGCAAATGCATTAAGTGCTGGGAAGGCAGGAGCTAAGGCAGTCGAGATAAATAAGGGGAAGTCTATTTCTATGACACATTTGTACAGTTACATTTCAAGTATGCTTGCCAATACTATGTACTTTGGTATGACTTCAACAAGTAGAAAAGATAAAGTGCAGTATATTTGCACCTGGTTGTTTCACTAGGAACACCATGCAGAGGTGCCTCCCCTTCCCTATGTCTCCTTTCTCTCACAGATACACCAGATTTCTCCCTCTGCTTGCTCCTCCTTTCCAGAGCTCTGGGCTTTCCCAGTTCCACAGCACTGGGCCAGCATCAGCAAGCTGATGTGCTCTTCAACATCTTCACAAATGGCTTGGACACAGGACTGGAAGGATACTGAACAAGCTCACAGACAATACGAAACTGGGAGGAACTACTGACTCCCTCAAAGGCAGGGAGCCCTGCAGAGAGACCTCCACAAACCAGAGGGCTGAGCAATCACCAACCATATGAAGTTCAACAGGAGAGAGTGATGGGTTCTGCATGGCACAACTTGGGTGTACAGACAGACTGGGGAATGAGAGGCTGGACAGTGGTGCCACAGAAAGGGACCTGGTCAATGGAAAACTGAATGTCAGTCAGCAGTGCCCTGGCAGCCAGGAGGGCCAAATGTCCTGGGGTGCCTCAGGCACAGCATGGCCAGCTGGGCAAGGGAGGGGATTGTCCTGCTCTGCTCTGCTCTGGGGCAGCCTCACCTCGAGTGCTGGGGGCAGTTTTGGGCACCACAATGTAAGAAAGGCACTGAACTATCAGAGAGCATCCAAGGGAGGGCTGTGAATGGGGAAGGACCTTGAGGGGAAACCGTGTGAGGAGCAGCTGAGGGCACTTGGTCTGTTCAGTCTGGAGGAGACTGAGGGGACACCTCAGTGCAGTTACAGCTTCCTCCTGAGAGGAAGAGGAGGGGCAGGCACTGATCTCTCTGTGCTGGCCAGTGACAGGACCTGAGGGAGTGGCCTGACATTGTGTCAGGGGAGCTTTAGGTGGGATAGTAGGAAAAGGTTCTGTCCCCAGAGGGTGGCTGGGCAGTGGAACAGCTCCCCAGGGAAGGGGTCACAGTACCAGCCTGGCAGAGCTCAGGAAGTGTTTGGACAATATTCTCATGGTACATGGTATGATTCTTGGGGATGGTGATGTGCAAGGCCAGGAGTTGGTGATTCTTGTGGGTCCCTTCCAACTCATCAGATTCTGTGATTCTGTGAAGCATGTTGCCTGGAGCTCTGGGGGTCCCCAAGGAGAGATAGTGGAACACAGCAATAGAAAACCCCACTGCATGGCTCATAAGGTCTCATATCCATGGCCAATACACAGTCACAGTTTATGACAGGAAACAGCCCTCTCCAGATAACTTGCCAAAAGCTTTTAGAGACCAGTACTGTCGCAAGAGAGGCTCTCTTCTTGATCTCTTGTTTCTGCCCTGCCAGATTTACTGGATAACCTTATCTGCAAAGTGATTCTTTCAGTCCCAATGGTAAGAAACATTTAGAGGCTGATGCTGCATGTGATAAACAGCACAACCCTTGGCAGCAGTAAACCAGACCCTTCTCCTCAGCTGTGACCACAGCTTCTCCTTGTTAAGCTCTTTATGCCATTAAGTGGCCCCACTGGGAACAGCAGAAAGCACAACCGGGAGCATTAATGAAGATCTACAGCATTACAAGAAAAAGCTCAATGAATCAATGCCTCGTGCCTTATTCCCATGGCTGTGACCTGTCCCCATTAGTAACAGGAGAGGGTTTGAAATGGGAGAGATCTCCGCTTCTCTTTCTCCCTTGAGAGATTTGTACTGCTTGGCACTGATAGATGCTTGCAGCCAACAGAGGTGACTTGTTGCCCTCATGCATCCCTTGTGTGGATCCTCACACCCAAGAGGTGCAGACACCAGCAGCTGGGACCAGCACTGGCTCTGTCACACATCTCTGCTGTCAGCTGGCAGCAGCTACGTTCACTGCAAAAGCAAACACTCACCTTCTCCTGTGACAAAAATGTGCACGAGGGCTCAAAAGTGCAACCAGCAGGAAATATGTGGCAGAAAGGGAGGATTAGGAGATTTTTAGGCTGCTTTAGGAAAACCCAAAAAGCATGCATAAGACAGTGGCTTGCTCAGAGGAGAAGCAGTTCTTATGTCCCGAAATGGAGATCTGAGGCACATGTTCAAAGTGTACCACAGGAACCCAGGTGCATGGCCAGGGGATTAGGAAGGGGCTTTACACCTGCCCACATTCACTCACAGCTGGGTTCATGCTCTGATCAAATGGCTCAAGCAGCAGGGGGGACTGGGTGCAGGAAGGGGTCAGGGGGATGGAGCTTCGTGACCGTTGCAAAGTGATTAAGACAGACCCAGATGTGACACAGCCACGAGCTGTTGTGCTCTGTGACTGCCACCAACATCTCTTGTCCAGGTCCCCAGCCCTGCTGCACAACCCTGTGGAATGAGGAGTGCTTTAAGGATTCCTGCACCCACAAGGACTTTCTGCAGGAACAGATCTATACTGGGTCACACCATAAGAACATACAGTGTCTATCTGCAGGAATGAAAATTGGTGAAAAACTTGGAAACTTTTGTTTGATATTTCCTGTACAACCTTGGCAAATGAACCAATAACCCTGAATTACTCAACTATATTGAATTCCATACTTAGAGTAATCCAGCCACAGGATAGGGACATATATGCTTGTACCTATCCATGGAACAAAAGCAGCTCCAAGGCTGACTGCAGGGAGTTATTAGTCTTCTCTTGTTGCTCTTATCACCTAGTACTGTATTTTTGTCAAGAGCAGTAACAAGGACTATGTGAAATGAAATGAATTTTGCATTTCTTTGCAAAGGATTTTTTTTGTAGAGGCAGGAGTCACCTCTCCAGCAATGTAATATGAGAGCTCAGTGTTCATGCAGGACAGCACTGAGGGCACAGGGGCAGTAATAAGGCTTATACTGAGGATAGATCAAAGAATCTCTGGACTTTTAGAGCTTTTTGCAGGCTTGGCAGGAATCTTTATAGCACATTCACCATAGGTTTGGGACACTGATAATAATGCTTATTCTGGTACCAATCAACCCCATCAACTTTTCCCTGAGACACTGCTTTCTTGCAAAAAGGATTAGCAATAACAGTTGTCTGTGGAAAGGAAGGAACAAAAATTTTGGGTTTGTCTGAGATGCCTGTGAATATATCAGGAAGTCACAGCCATCCCCTCTTAGACCTACGTTGCTCCTGATAGAAAAAAAAAAAAGGGAGTTGGGTTCTATGGCTGCTGTGTGAGCCTGCTTACGCCTCCCAATTAACAATTGGGTAACAATTAATCTGTGAAAAGACTTAACACTTCCCCACCTTGCTGGACCTTCCTTAGGCACAATCCACAGCTCCTGCTCTCTCCAAATCCTTCTCCATCTCAACAGCCCATCAGTGCATCTTCTTTCTCCAGGTTTCTCTCCTTGGCCCTCCTGTGTAACCAGCACCACAGAGTGAGCCTGTTAAGGGCAGGATGTGCTCCTTTCACTTGACTCAGACTGGAAAATCCTGGAACAGGACAGTGCAAAGCAACCCCTTTCAGCAGACAGTAGCTCCCAGCCCAAGAGGGCCACAAATCTCCTTAGAAAGAGAGGACATAGAAGGGACTTCATCTCTTTTGGCCTCTCTGCTGAAAAGCACAACGAAAGAGCAGGTTAGCCATAGCTCACACTGAAATCTGCCTTTCACAGCACAACAGTGGCCAGTGGTATTAGCAGTGGTTCCTCTGCCCTTCACAAACACCTTGAGTCCAAAGTGCGATGCCAGGTCTGGGAGCCCAGCTCCAGCTCATGCTGCCTCATTATCTTCTCAGCCTTGTTGAGCCTTTGTCTCTAGAGTAGATGGTAAACTCTCAGGGGCAGTGACCATGACTCAGTTCACTGAGTGCCAGACAACTGCTGGAGCTCAGTTAATGACGAGACAACTCCCATGGGCCATTGTCTTAAGTGGGAGTTTTGGCTAAGTGAAGACTTCGGAGATTTGCCCAATAATAAGTCAGTAATTCAGGATGCACTTAAAGACACATTCAATGTGCCTTTGCAGCAACATCCTTGGGAAGTGAGCATTTGTACTCCAGAGCACAACTGTGAGGAAGTCTAATATTAATTAGGAAGCAAACTCAAGGGCCCTGAATAAGCCCTTGTAACAAAAGATCTTTTCTTGAATAACTGTAGAGGAGTGCAATGCCAAAGTTTCCATGCCAAAGTAACAATAAATGAACTGCAATTAATGCCTTTAAGGCCAGTCTGTAAATTCAATCCTAGCTTAAACAAAACAAGGACCTTCTAAAAACATCTTTTAAAAACAGTAAGAGGGAGAAAGAATGAATATAAACTTAAATAAAATGCACAGGTTGATTCAACCTGTTTCAGCTGATAAACGGCATAGTACTTGTTCTGTGCCAAAGTGACACTTGACCTCTATATATCTTCTTAATGAAGTCAGCAGAGAAAGACACCCAGTGAGCCTTTGTAACACTGTAAGCAAGTTGCAAGCTGGGCTTCACTAATGGGAGCTGTCACTTGGTTTTTTCCAGGTCACAAACTAAGAAGAGCAATTAAATCAAATTGGAGGCTGTACAGATTGGAGCAAGCCTCAATAGACCAGGTACCTAAATCATTAAAGACATAGTTCTTTTCCATGATAAATTGTTGAGGAGAGTGAAACATGCTGCTGGTCATTTATCTAGGCTAATCAGCTTGAAAGCTAGGTTGTTTTATTTAGTAATTAACTGGTTATTTGAAAAAAATGATACATGGCCTATAGAGCTGCCATCCAGCAGATAATAATGCAGAGCAGTGGGGAATCTCTTGAGGGCAATTCATGCCTTTTCAATTATAGCCATTGGCAAACTCTGAAAAATGGCTCTAGGTTTGTATTGACACGTAAAAGTAAAGAAAAACACTCCAAGCAACGTAGCAGGCATCTTGTACATGCTGGTAATTGCTCTGGCCTGCCCCTTACAGACTGCACTAAAGCAAACCAAACATTTTGGAGGAATCCTTCTTCCCATCACTTGGATGTAGTGTTTGTCAGACCCTTCTGCTGGAACTGGGGAAGAGAGCTGCTGCATGTCAATGGGCAGCTCTGCAATAAAGGGGGCCCCAGCCTTCACAAGTAGGGGCTGCATCTGCCCACACCAGTGCACAGTAACCAGTCTGGACTTCTGCAGAAGTGCTCCACAGGCCCCCAGTGGGCTGAGACCAAATACAGTCTAAGCAAAGAAGCTGAAGTCAAATGTCTGCAGAACCTGCTGAGCAAGGGCACCAGCTGATCAATCCTGCTGTCCCACCTGCTTATTGATGGGAAAAACACACAGGACTGGCTGTGCTGCAGTGAGAAAGCATCTTTGCAAGAACACACTGTTCCTCTGAGAGGAACCAGTCAGGCCCCCCTGCCATGGCAGTGAAAGGTCAGTGACACTCATGGCCAGCCACAGCTATGACAAAGTTTTTTCACACTCAGCCCTTCCACTCGTTTTGCACAAAGGCACCCAACAGCTTTGCTCCAGCCATGGATGTATAAATAATTTTCCTTTGGTGACCAGTCTTTTAGCATCATCAATAACTGCATCCGGGTGTCCACAAAAAGCCACTCAAATGCAGGGATCACACAAGTGAACCACATGTCCCCAGAATATTTTTTGTCCTTTGTTAAGTTATATTGAATACATAGACAACAGCTCTGGCTCAAAAGGCTCCTAACAACATGCACTCTTGTCCTGTTTTTCACTCTACCCCAGGCATGTGCTGCTGGCTAAAGTTGGAGACAGGATACTGGACTACCCAGACCAGTGGTCTGATGCAGCAGGACTGCTCTTTTGTTAGGTACATTCTCTCCCTAAGATTCAGAGGAAAAGAAATATATGGCTGACACCGCAGCAGTAAGGATCTGGGCTGGGTGGAAGGGCAGTACCCTTAGCAGGTGGGTAAGCACTGTGCAGATGGATGAGCTTGTTGCTCAGTCGCTGTATCTAACCAACTGTACTTCAAAAAATATTTCTTCTTTTGAGAGTCTTTGATGGAGATTTCAGAGGCAGGAGGAGAAAAGAATGAGCTTGATCAATGAGACAGGAAGCAGCATCCACTGTGCAGAAGCAGCATCCACCATACACACAATGCTTGCAAATACAGGCCATGCAGGGTTATTAAACCTGGTTGTGGGGATCAGGAGAGCCCCCAAGCCAGTAACATCCCACAGAGCAAGCAAAGCAAGTTCCAACCAGCTTAAAAAAGCACCCGCTAATGAAAAACTTTACCAGGAAAGCAGATCACATCAAGGCCACACAGAAGCCTCAGATCCTTTAAGCTGCACTTTGAAGACCAGTGGTGACAGACTGACAGATAAAGGCAAGGTCACAGGCCATCGAGACCCCCTCCAACACACCGTGCAGCTGAGTTGAAAAAAAGAAGAAAAATCATTGTTACTATTTGACTAAACATTATGAACTAAAAATAGCTGAATATCTCTGATTAGGAGAATTCCAAGGGCTTACAATCCTTGCCACTTGGGGTCCAATTTTCCTCTCTTTTATTATGGGCATTAGGTTTTGGACAATACCAGGGCTACAGAGGGCGTATGTTAAGTTAGTCTAAGCCGGCACCACGCGAACCTTTGCACCCTGTAGGCTACTTTGCCGAATATTTCTGTCTCCAAATGAGCTGTAAAAGTTGCAGTTTTTTCTGGCAGCAGCCAGCACATTTCCCATTAACACGTTTCATGAGTATAATTTTCAACAATATTAATAATTGTCCTCATAAAAGTCCATGAGAAGAACTTAATAGACTAGACTGTTTTATTTCCATGAAATTCCTGCTCTTTTAAAAGCTCTCCATGCCTGGAATTAATATTTTTTACTTTCAGATCTTGACCAACTGTTTCCAGGCATAAACTTTCCTATTTCAAGTGGGCTAATGCCAAATGAAAAGCAAAGTGATCTAAAGTTCTGCCAGATCCTGCAAGTTAGGTTGAAAAAGTCAAAGATTAAAGGGGCTGAAGTGCCAGTCACCCCCCAGATGACCAGGGTGGGACTTTGGGGAATCATTAGCTGTAAGAAAGGATTTTTTGACTGCACTGAAGACCTCATCAACCTTTGAGAATGCTCACTGCAAGGCCTATCCCACAAGAGATGGCAACCAGCCAGATATGGCCACACATGTAAGACCATGGTCCAGTTCCATACCAGGGCCTTGGGCCTGGGGTCAAGTAGTGGAGGAGCAGCAGCCAGGATTGCTGAGCTGGTTTTAAATGTTTGCTTCATTCAGCCACTCTTAGTTTCCATCAGCAAAGCAGGGTACCAATCTCTGCAGGCACAGCACTGAGCATTCTGAGCATTGAAAAGAATTCTGGCTGAAGCTGGGAGAGTCTGCTTGGAAACCCAGCTTCAATACCTTTGCTTAGGCTGGTAGGGAACAGAATAAATAACCTCCAAGTTCAGCATCCAGTCATAATTAACACTCAGTGATAACACATCCAATTCAAGACAACTCTTAATGCATCAGATAAAAGGCAGAATGAAATCTCAGTGCTTGAAACTACAGCATAAACTTAGAAAAAATAAGATGGTGTTGTTTACCAATGACTGTAATAAGCTTAGCAAATATATCTGGTGACAAGCTCCATCACAGAGGATTGTTGGATTAGCCCTCGATGCTTCTTTAGTGCAAGTCTCATTTAGCCCAGCAGAAGTTTGGTGCAGATGATCACAGTGACCCATTTTGGTCTTACCACCTAGAAATACCAAGGAGTATGAGTACAAACACTTCTAACAAACTGCTTACAAGCAGGTAATGGATTTTTATTCACTCCCTGTCACCTCTAAATTGCCCAAGACAATCTCTTATGGGAAAATAAGGAAAAAATCTCAGATGTAGAAATACTTTTCTTTATTAAATATTTACCTTGCACTGGAAAATCGCCTTGTAAAAACAAAAAATCAAGCAAGAAGAAGCACAAACGCTGGGTCTGGCTCAAATATTTCATGTCAAGGATTGCTGTACTCCTTTGATTTCCAGTGTAAGTGGAAACAAATAGCAGGAAAAACTTCATTTAGGTAAAGTGGACTCCCACCCAAGCAATATCAAACAACCTTGAAAATCCAACATTAATGTTGAGAGAAGGAGACCAGATGATCATTGGTGTGCATTATACCTCAGAATCTCCTTTTGGCCAAGCAAACAATTCACTTTACCTCTGTATCTTGGATCTAACCAGTCTGTTTTCAGCTTATTATAAATGAAACTGTGTTATCTTGAAAATGTTTACCTGAAATGTTATTCCTCTCATTCCTGTTGTCTTCATTATCACCTAAAGCCCTCAATTTTGCATGGGGGTGTTTGACTGGGACAGTCTTTTCTGAAGTAATTCTGCCCTTGTTCCTCATTAGGGTAATTGCAAGCAAAGTTCTCATCACTGTCCTGGTGATGACCAAGCAAAACATAACTAACAGGAATGGCATTCTGGGGGACCTGAAAACAAAAGGATGTACATGAACTCTAGGGAATTTATGCCATAGTTCTCCTGAAAGGTTTTGACTTAGACTTTAGACGCACCCTATCAGTCCTCTGTCATCTAACCTGATGTGATTTCAAGGCAATCCTTTTGTCTCTTGACTACAAATTAAGCCCTACATACAGGAAAGCTATTTCCAGAAGGACTTGGACACAGGGGATTTCAGGCACAGCATATTTCAACCATGAGGCATTTCCAGAGAAAAAGTCTGTAGCAAAGCACTAGTTTTAGAATTCTAACAAGCAAAAAAGCCACCCTTGTACTTCTCGTCAGCCACGTGGGTTTGCACAATTAAATCACAATAGTTTCTTCCAGGGCTTTGTTGAGCCTGGAATAGCCCTATGTGAGTGTGCAGTGTGGCATACCATGCCCATTCTCTTCTCTCTGCAGGTCTGTCTGCCCAAGGCAGTTCCTCTGCTCCATGCAAACCTCTTTCTCCCTAAATGTTGGAATGGAGTTACAGTTTGCTGAGTTTGAGTAGTGTTTCTGATAATGTTCAGGATCAGGTGTTAGCAAACTCCAGGAAATACTCAGTTCAGGTCACAGTGGAGCTTTGTTCAAGGGAGTATTTCCTTAAACCAGAATGCAATTTTCACATTAGCATTTATCCTAAAATTATCAGGCCCAATGAACCTGACAAATTCTGGGAAAACTCTCCTACCATACATGAATGAACATTTTGCAAGATAAAAGGTCTTATTCATGGATTTCTAGGCCTTATTTTCATCCTAAAATCAACTGTGCAGGTAAAAACCAGTGCAGCCAAAAGTTCCAAGCTCAATGCTTACAATACACTCTGAATATGGCTTAATGCATTTCCACTTTTTCTAAGGTGGAGCTGACGGAGGCTTGGCTCTTTTCAATTATAAATTCTGGTTATCTGTAGCTGAAAGAACTATTACCAAAACAGAAGTGTTCACAAGAAAATTTCTTCTGCTGGTTGGTTGGTTCCAGTTGATTTCTTTGTTGCTGTTGAATGTAGAGTAAAAAGGCTGAGAATCTCTGGAGCTTCCTTACTTAGGAACTGGACTTCAGATTTATTAGAAGTCTAGTTCTCAAATATCTTCTTAACTAAAAATTTGCCTTTTTGGGGTTAAGACATGGTTTTGGATAATTTTGAAGAATACATTTGAAGACAACAGTTTCTGGAGGAGCAGAGTGAACAAACTGACACCAGACCATAGGGGTACTCCCAAGTTGTCATACACATGTATGCAGTTTTCAAGGCAGCACAGCCAAACCTGTGAAATAAATAGATAAGTATTTTAAATGGCAATATAAAATGTTCTTGCTTTTGTTTAATACAGAACCAGCTGTACATCTGTACAGGAATGGGAGTTTGTTACCATGTCATAAGTCCAACTCCAAAGCCTCAGCAGGGTGGAGAGCTGCTGCCAGCTGTATTTGGCCTGATGAGCTCCTGCTGGGAGGGGAGCTGGAAGAATGTGCCTCACACAGAATCCAAGTCATTCATCAGAAGGCTGCCATTCCCCTTCCCACATGAACTCACCACTGTCTTTACTGAAGTACCAGGCTGTCCTTTCCCCCTCTGATTCCTTCACCCAAACAGCCCATGAGCTCTGGCTAAGCCTTTCTGGGAACTGCTTCCATCAGAAGGGAAGCCAGGATCTGCAAGTTAGCTGCCTCATTCCTAGCATAGAGTGCATATAGATCTATGCCATCTAAAAGCAAAAATCACATGAGCTGAGCATATTGTATAAAAATGAACTTTAAACTGGTGAAAAACTCAGTTTCTGCTGTATCAAGCTTTGGCTGGCTTAGCCAGAACAGCAGCCACTTCTGCCATCCACATTTGCAGGTGGACACAAAAATACTGCAGCTTTATGGGATGGTCAGGCTCATCTCTCTCATAGGGCTGATGGCTGCTTTCTTTGTCTACTTCACAGCTATTGCTGGGGGAAAAAAAAGTACTTGCTTTTGCAAAAGCAAGAAACAGGTCTGACTTCTCCCTCCTGGCTGGGATTTCAGTCAAGGCAGCACAGTGAAGGCCTTGTTCTCCCCTGAAAGTTCAAGACAGTTTTGTTTAAGGGAAATAGAGGCTTCACCAGCTGTTTTTTGGTAAAAGGAGCCTTATAGACAATAGGTGAATCATACCCAAAAGCAGACACTTGACATCAGCCACAAAAGCTTCCAGCCTCATGATCAACGAACCTCTGAACTAATATAGGAAGAATTACGATGGCATTTTCCTGAAGCGTGCAGCTTTGTCTCTCCCTTTTTGCTGGGAACACAATCACAATCCCATCTCTCATTCCCTTCAGCTCTGAGTGACCCAAGACGAGTCTGAAATGCAAAATGGTCACAGGACTTGTCCCATCTCAGCACCTGGTAGTGAAATCCATGCTGGCCTCTTTCTTTTTTCTAGGACCTTTAATTTCTTTTTAGCATGTGACTGCCTTAACCTCAAAGGCAAAGCTGTTGGTTTTCTTCTGAGGCAGAAAGGAAAAGGAAGCATCAGCAGTTCAACCCAAAAAGGCAACAAACAGCATATGCTATCATTATTTGTGTCTCCATCAAGGATATAAAAAGCTGTGGATTAATTTTTTAATACTTCTGTGGAGGGGACCAATCATCCAAGCTGGTGGGCACCAGTCTAGAGCAGAAGGATCCAAATGGCTGTAAATGCTCTTTCTTGCAGATTCACCTCCAATGGCTGTTTGGGCTAATGCTTCATATGTAATATTGTAACTACAGGTGTGCAGCTACACACTTTTCAAACAGATTCAGTGTGATAGAGGTTACCATTATAGCTTGCAAGCTGGTCTAAATAAAGCTTCCATGCACTTCACATGCAAAACAAACTAGGTGAAAGTGAAGATGTGAAGCAAAGGAAGGGCAGATCTGTTTTATTCTTCACCCTTGACCTAAGTATGAAACAAGTAACAAAGCTGTAGTGAAAAAAGACCAGAGGTAGCAGGGAACAAAACCATTGTGAATGAGACCTTTCTTATGGGGCACATCCCACTGAATCACGCACAGGATCCAGTCTGATCCACAGGGGTCACTCACGGCAGCAAACGAGTGAACCCGAGATGCTGGCAAAGCAGCAGGGAGACACCTTGGATTGATGCTATGGGTGCTGGGATGCAAATGACCCTGGACCTTCACAGTTGTCATGGGGAGGTTTAATTTTGCAAAGGAGAAGGAAGAGGCAAGGAGCAGTGCTCTGCTCAGGTAATGGCATGTGCGTGATGGAATTTTTTCAGCTGCATTTTGGCTCATTACTCTTTGGTCTCTCCAAACATGCACTCCTGGAAAAGAAAGCATTGACAGTGGAGTTGCAACATAGCATTTCCTTTCCAGTGGGGTTTGTCTTAACTGTACCAACCCAGAGTGATTTTTTTCTGTCAAGTAATATTTTTCAGACTCTTGAAGCCTAATCTGGGCTCCTCAACATAGACCTGCAACATAATAGAGGAGAATGGTACAGATAGCTTTCAAAAAGAGAAAAGAGCTCCTTCAACAGCAGTCATGCTGTCACCCTCCAGTGTTTTCAGGAAGAGAGTGGATTGTTTCAATATCAGTTTGAAGTAACCATGGCAGAGACAGATGTTTGGTTTTAGAGAGCAGGCAGTAAGTTTATATTGTCAGAGCAAACACTTGGGACTCCAGAGCACAACATCCCTTGTTGTTTACCAAGTGTGTTATGCCAGAATCAGTCATGAAGATGCACTTCATGGTAACAAAAGAGGACAATGCTTTTATCCTGCAATTGTCAACAGTGTTACAGTGCTGAAGACTTTAGTTCAATATTTGCCAAGCAGTAAATTGCATGAGCAATGCCTGTCAGTTTGTTGACCTAGATGCATCAGTTACTAGAAAAACTATATTGAGCAGACAGCAGCTCAGTTTCAGTTGTTGGGGACCAAATTCCAGCCATAGAACTAAGTGCTATTAGTTACATTCAGATTAAGAGAAAAAACTGTTGAAGAATTGTTTGGATGCTGTCACAGGGATACAGCAAACAAACACCCTTATGCTGAGACACTTTGAAAGCAAGTTTGTAACAACAGATTAGTCAGAGCCAGGCACTACAGCTTCTGCAGACTGCAATTCCAAGAGAGATTTAAAATTACATAACCGTCCTTCCTGGAAAGGCTAAAAACCTTAAAAAAGATGTTACCTTTGCCTTAATGCAGAATAATCACTATGGCTTCATGGACAGATGTCCTGCAAGCATTAGGCTACAGCAAATGTTGGCATGAGGGTACATTTTTACCAAACCATAATTCTGCAATCACCTGCCTCAGCACAGCCAGAAAGGCTTGAGCTGTCTATCTATCCCTGCTGAGAAGGCTGATGGGCCTGGAAAAGTGCCTGCCCTTTTCATGTATCAGGGCACATATAGGGAGGATTAGTACTCCAGTTTCACCTAGTCCTGGAAAAGTGGCACAGGCCTGAAGCTGACAGCAGTCTAAATGTTCTGTGCTTGCATTCACTGCAACACCTCCCACTGCCAAATCACTGATCTGTAGCTGCAATCTCTGTACAGGAGAGTCACAAACCAGCAGAATGGGCTGACACATTCCTGCAGAGAAAACGCAAGCAACAACACTTAGTTAAAGCAAAGATCTAGCATGGTCTCCTCTGTTTACTGCAGGCACTGTTTTCAGGCTTCAAAGGGATGACAACACTTAGACTTCAGCTAAAGACCTGACAATCACCCCTACCCCACCAGGCTGAACATGCAACTTCATGCCTGCAGGTAGAAACTGTCAGAATCAGGACAGGACCAACATTTGTGAGAATCCCTCTTCACCTACATCACAGTGAGACAATTTTACAAAAACTTGATTGATGAAATCTGCTATAGAATATGCCTTTGTGCTGCATTGGAGAAAAGCTGGCAAAATACTTTTGCCCATCTTGCCCAAGGAATCTCCCTTTCACAGAGCATCCCCTGCCACTCACTGGCCTGGAACAGTGTCCTGCATTAATCACATACTGCAGCTTCTTCCAACTGCATGGACTCTACACATGGAGTGTTTACTGACTAGCAAGCATACCAAAACAGGCATGACAAATACCCAGTATATTAAAGGCAGAGGCCCACAGTTGGCTCCAACCCATGCTTTTCTAAGACAATGCACATATGTCACAGAGATTCCTCTCCAGCTTATCCAAGCTCTCAGAAAGGCTTTTCATTAAGTTTTAAAAGAGGCCTTGGATGCTAAGATACCATTCTGCTTTCTTAAGTAATGTCACAAGACTTCTGGTTTGGCCACACAGTTGCTTTTTAGAAATGAAAAGGAGATTCCGTGCTTCTGCTTGGGACAAGTGGCAAAACCGCTGCAATCTTTTTTATAAAGAATGGAGGCAAAAAAAAGAGGAGAAAAAAAAGGATCAGGAACTGAGTTCAGTCACTCTGGGAACTCAGCCTTTATGTACTGTTTACCAAAAGGATGAGCTAGGGAAAGGGGTGAGGGGCAATCGTGTGCATTAGGTCTCACCTGCTGATTCTCAGGAGTCATGAATATTCTCATAATCCCCATCTCTTGGCCCAACAGGCAACAGGCCTTTTCATCACAGAGCTTGATTTCAGTGAGGATCTGTGAGTTGCTCTAAGCTTCAGCAAGTGCTATAATATTCTCTTGTTTCCACATGAAAACAGCCTCTTGCCATGAACCAGTCTCCAATGTTTCTTCTCTGTTACTCATCTACTAATGGCATTTGTCTTTCAGACTAGATTAGATAAATTCTGTTTTGGGCTAGGCAGAGATCAGTCAGCATGTCACGATTTCTGAGGCAGTCAGCACGATTTTTTCTTGCATAATTATGCATATGTAATAAAAATGCTGAGATACAGGTATATTTATAAAATGTGATACACGCCTGTAGCTAAAACCAAGGCAGCAAAAACAAAACTGAAAAGGGATATGAGCAGTAGTAGACAGAGAAATTTTACCATAGATTTTCAAGACAGATTATTGCAAGTATCTGATCTGACTTCCAGCACCTCACAGGCCAGAGAATGTCACCTGGTGAGGGTGTAATTTGCATGCCCATAGGGCAGAGGACAGGGAAGGAGGTTGTGCTGGTAGGGAAAGTAAACAGGGTGTGCAAGAGTTCAGAAATTAACTTCACCAGATAACCTATGGCTAGCTGTACTTCCATAAGATTTATGGAATTCCAATTTTGAGGCACTAGGCAGTGGAAAATGATTTTCTTTTTCTGACAAGGGATGTGTTGTTTCCTCCAGCTGAAGGGATGGACTTTGCATAAACTGACAGGAGGGAAAAAAGGACTTTTTAAAATGGAAGCTCTTATTCTCCTTATGGCAATAGTTTCCAGTGGTAACAAGTCTTGGGTCATAAAAGAAACATTTAATAGCTTTAAAAAATGCTTTCTTGCAAAAAGATCTAAATGATCAAAACTTCCATATAAAAACTGATCTTCTGACCATTGGTGAGAGCAGAGGTACAATAAGAACAAAAGGGATAACATTGTCTTCCCGGTTATCATTGGAGGACTAAAAAATTTAGTTATTTGTACGTATTCTTGAAGGGCCTTATAGAGATAATATTCCTGCGGGTCTTGCTTGTGAGATAGTAAGGAAGGCCTACACAAAGCTATGCATCTGCAATACTGGAACCTTGTAAAAGCATGAAGTGTTTTAGCAAGAAATCCAGGAAGTGGGGCAGCAAAGCTATTCCACTTGGATTAAAAATTTAGTCCATAATTAGTCCCAAATTACAAAATAGTTTGTACACACAACTAACTTTTAGTTTAAGTGGGTTTGAGATTACAACTGTTAGATGAACTCATCATCCCCCTGAGATATATGAACATAGCACAGAGGAATCACAAATGAAGCACAAGCAGAGTTTGTTTTGGGGATGCCACAAATCTGTGCAGGATGTGGAACTTTGCTTTTCAAACTTAATTCTTACTCGATAACATGTCATTATTATTAGTCTATAACTGTATGCAGAAAATGTTAATATGCATAGGCATCGATGTGATAGGTAACATCCCTTATGCCTGCACTTTCAAGCTACAGTCTACCAACAGAAAATCATTAGTATCTACATTTTTTAAGGCAAGAGGGGGTATGACCATCCTCATTCATCCCCTTTATGCCTGTGTCTTTTGTATCAACTCTGAGGCCTGATGTTCTTACAGATTTGTCCCAATGTGTGTTTTGGCTTGTGGAAGCCTTTAGTAAAGGATACCTGCAACACAAAATGATGGGCTCCAATGATGAACAGGCCTCTCACCAGGTTTGTGCTGGGCTAAGCAGGTGGAGACTTGAACTGGACACTTCAGACATGGCAAACTTACTGTGTACAAGAGACTTGGAGACAGCAGTATTTTTGCAGGGCTAGAAGCTGTACTTCAATGATCCTTGTGGGTCCCTTCCAACTCAGGATAGACTATGGTTCTATAATTTGTGTTCTGTTTGAGACCTTTGGAATCCATTACTCAGGAGGTATGAACAGTCCTCCAAACCTCATGGCATTGGCAGTGCAGAGGGCAAATTTATGACTGCAGGACAGCTGTAGTGGTATTCCCACCTCGTGTTTTACTGGTCACATTCCTCTGGTCTTCTTTCTACAAAAGTATCTTTAAGGATGCAGAGCTCAGGCAGCTCTGGTGTGAAAAGTCTCATTGCTCCCAAAATTCAGTCCTGGCACGCAGAAAAGCTTTGCCTTCCTTATCATCAAAGACATGATCCAAGATCAATCCCTAAAACCAACATGACTGTCTTCAAGAAGTGCTGTGCCAATTTCAGACATCAGTCTGAAATACTCCTTTGAAAGCCACTGCTGTTTGGTGTGTGCTGTAGTTAGCTTTTGCCTCAGCCTCACCTCCTTCCCAACTAAAACACATAGCACTGGGCTGTTCAAAGGTCATTCTTTGTTTGCTTCTTGACTGCTCTTAAGACAGATGTTCCAAGGCATGACAGAAGATATAAACACGTGCATACTGAGGGAAAAAAAAGGTGTCCAGGTGTTTAAGCAATGCCAAATGTGAAAGAATTCCAATTCACTGCCTTCTCCTTTAATCTGGCAATTCCAAGGGACCAAGCGTGTCAAGACTTGTACCCAGAGCACTTTCCGCTCGGGTGAGTTCAGACAAGGTCTGCATTAACTCCCCAACCTGCGAGAAAATTATTTGAAACAAAAGGTTCAGATATGTCCTTTTCCCTCCAACAAGCCTGGAAACAAATGGTACAGGAACAAGGTCAGAAAGGAATCATCCGCCTACCATACCACTGAATTCATTTACCTACCTCAGAGCCCATTCAAGGAAAGGGGTGGGATGGGGAACAAGGAATGATATAAAGCAGAATGAAGCTCTGGGGTCGCTTGCTACATTACAAGATTTGACAGGCCTTTGCCAGCCTTCAGCTTCTTTGTGTCTTTCACATAATAGAGAAACACAAACTGAGCAGCCTGTGATCTGGGGGTTGCACTATTAGACAGAGCAAACCCTTTGCAAATGCTAATAGTATTGTAGCATCCTGTCAGGCAGCAACACAAAAAAGGATGTTGATTTTCACATGAACCAGAACAGACTCATTGTAAAGAAGGCTGCAATGAATGTTCCATCTCTAAACATCAAAAGCTACAGGCAATTGGCTTGTGGACATGGGGCAACCACTGCTTCCAATGTTCCTAAATATAGGGGGCATACTGTTACCTTAATACTTATTTCATGAGGCTGGCAAAGAGAGGACAGTTACTTGAAACAGAAGTGAAAATGGTCTTCAGTTATGATTCCTATAGTGAAATAATATCTAGATCTAAAAAGGCTTTTGTTGTGCAATTTACTGTTTTCCAGCAGTATGGAAGAGATGATCCTTTATGAAACATGAATGTGCAGATTCAGTCCAAGGTAGAGCTTCTGTCAATTCCAAATTGTAAGGTTGGTAGTAATAGAGCACAAACATGCTTGTCCTTTGCAGTTCTAAGGATGTGGCAGTTGTCAGTCCTGTCCAGTAATGCTCTCTTAGTCAGGTGTTTCCTGAAAAGGTCTCTAAAATGTTATAGAGGATGTAACACTCAAGCTTCTATTCTAAAAGTTAGTATAAAAAACCCTTTTAATTAAAACTTCACATCTTCCCCTATATTAGTAATGATTTAAGGCAAGGTGTTATTGCACCACACTGACTAACCTTCAAAAAGTTTGCTGTTGTCTTTTGGGTGAAAAACCTGAACAAAGCTTACCTTGCTGGTTGTTACTACCAAGGATAGTTTAGAAACCTGTTTTAAGTCATACTGGGAAACAACCACTGCTCTGAAGTCCTCTTGGAGCCTACAAACTTCCAAGAGTAGCAAATAAAAAATCTTCTATCACTGTTCTGCAACACAAACACACAAGCGTTTGCAGCTATGCACAATAAACTGCTTTTCAGCAGATAGGACTAGAAATATTTCTGTAATTGGCACTGGAACAGCACCTAAAGCCAATCCCAAGAAACTTAAAGAGTCAATTTCAGAAATGTTTCTAGAACAATTTGTGAGGTTGGCTCTGAAACTCCAGTATTTTCAGAACTACTTCCTGAATCACTAGTCAAAACTAAAATAATGTCTCTGACTTTCAGCACTTCTTACAGAACAACAGCCTGGATAATTTCACCTTCTGATGTACTGAAGCACTGAGGTGATGGCAGATGCAAGCAAGACTTGTATACACAGAAATATGCATGGGTTTTCCATTCCAGCACCACAGTATAAACAACAATTACAATTTCTGTACCATTTCAGCTTCTTCCCATCCTTTCTATAGCATAGGATTATTATATTCTTCCCATCCTTAGTACTTTATATTAAAAAATTCCTGGCAACAGCCATATGCTGTGAAAGCTCTGTGATAACAGCCATCTAGAACTCATAGCACTTGTGAAACCACAGCTTTAGGAGTTATCTGACCGTGTAGGACCTATCTTGCAAGGGTTTTACAATGCATTTCATTTATCTTACTAAATAAAAACTAGCAAGTGATTGATCATGGTCTATAAAGATTACTGCAAGGGAAGATGGATTACTGAAATAATTAAAAAATAGAACAGGATCCAGAACTTTAAACTGACATTTAAAAAGGTTCCTTGGACATGGTAATTCACTAACATGGTAAGTTTTTTCAGATAGCCATTAATGTTAAGTTCTTGTGAGGGTATTCCCAGAATCTGAGTAAACTTCACCACTGTACATCCCACCTGTGTAAGGAAGCATTGCTGGAAGATTTCCCTAAAGCACCTCAGGACCCAGAAACACATTCCAAACAGTCAGAAAACATCTCATGCTGCAACTCTGCAAGAACACAGAGGTATCTACACAGTACATAACAGCAATATCTTCCCTGACACAAGAACATCCCACAGACCTCTCCAGTACCAAATCCCACCGAGAACAAAGAGTTCTAGCTGACTCAAGGGGTCCTGGGTCAGGTTTAGAGATCACCATATTTTGACACTTCAAGTGATGAAATCTCTTGCATCTTTTTAAATACAATTGTTAAGAATTACTAAACTACATTTAAGATACATGAAAATTCACTAAAACTTTAGTCTTGGAACTATGTCGTAACTCAGCTTATGTTAAAAAATATACTCAGCAAAGAACCAGATTCATGTGGCTTTGATGGTGAAAGAGCACACCAGTGCATTTGAAATAACCAAGAACTTGATGTATTCACCCTCTATGTTTGGTTTTTACACTTCTAAACATTTCCAATATTTTAATTTCTCTCATAGTCTGATAACTTAAGACAAGGTTTACTAGTAACCACTAAGAAGGAGTAATTCCTGACATTTGAAAAGACACTATTTGTATCTTTTTCATGAAAAAGTGTCAGAATACCTCTTGGACATTAGTATTTAAACCTTGGCTCATAAACGGTTCATTTTATAAAAAACAGAAATAACTTAGCATATCTACACGATAGTAATGAACATGCTTTGGAAATGAAATATCCATTTATGGAACAACAATATTTACATTTGGTGATTCTCCTCCCTAAACTTAAAAAGATATAGAAATTTCAGATTAGTCATTGCTCCTTACAATAAATCGCTGTACCCAGAATCCGAAAGTAGCCTACTAAATATAGAAAAATATCATGAACTTGTGCAAACCAGTTTGGAATACCATACTCTTCAGTACCACATTAATTTAAGGCAGTTCAAATAATTGTGTTTTCTGCCTCAAAACTGTTGTAATATTCAGCAAATCCTCCTTATTCTGCTTGGCATAAGATCTTTGTCTAAATGTATTACATAAACAGTACATTAATTTATATAGTAAATATAACAGTTAGTACAGTCACTGCTAACCTGGTGCTGACCCAGCTCTTCTGAATCAGACATTTTGATATCATTAACATATACTGAGATCATTAATGTACACTTGTTCACAATTTAACGAACGAGAAAAAGAAGGTCAAAGTGACTTCTTAGTTAGGTGCAATAGCACTGTGTTCAAAACCCACATTTTATTATGCCTTCAGTTACATTTTTATTCAATAAATACCTAGTTTCCATGGAATACATCATGCTAAGTCTTAGAGCAGCACAGAGAAGTTGGAACTAAACCCATAGGAACATCACACTAAAAGAAATGAACATTGGGCCACTGGATGTGATATTTTTGCAACGTTTACATTACACAGAAGTTTTAAACAGTGATCTCTAGGTAAATGCAAAAGATTTTGTTTGTTTCTTTGTTTGGTTTTTTTACAAAGTACAGACTTATTTCACTTGCTATACACAAAGGTGTCTGCCTTCAAAATCGTGCAAACTTACATTTCTGAAGTTATCTTCAGAGGATGGTCGTGACAAAAGCCATTTTTTCATTTCTCGGTTCTCAAACACTCATTTTCAGGAATTAATTTTGAACAGAAAATCTCCAAACATTCAGTTAGATCACCCTGAAATATTTAACCTTTCAACATAATTTTAAGCTCTATGTTAGCTTTTTGTCCACATGGCTGAATATTTTATGTCCCAACATTTGGGGAACATCTTTCCAAACTTTGTATTGTTTCCTCTCAGAGCAAACCAAAACAGTATCTGTTGGAAAACATTCAGATTACTCTCCTTTCATTTCTACGTATCAAAATCAACTGCCTTTTCAAAAGGGAAAATGAATCTAGGTCAGTTTTTCAATGTACATAATCAGACAACTGCAACACAAACTGTTTTCAGGTCAAACCTTCTTCCAGACATGTATTCAGAAGTGTATCCAGATCATTTGTGGCAAAGTGTGGGCAGAGAAATGTGGTGATTAACCACTAGGCACCTGTGATAGAGAGCTTGTATCATGCTTAAATTTGTCAGAAGTAACATTTCTATGGCAAAACTAAAAGGGAGTTTTCAGTGCCTTACTAATTTTACTGAATGATAGACATCAAGTGGGCGTGGAAGGACCTTGTGCATAACATTCTTATAGAAGTGATTTTGGTCTTACAGGAGCTATTAGTAAAAATTAAATTAATGAAATTTTTCCTTTTTTTGTTAGTTAGCAAGTTGGAGAAGTTGGAATTATAAATTCTGTCTTTTTACATTTCATACCTATTCCATCAGGTTACTCTGTACCTATGGTGAAGGGAGGAGTTAACAAGGAAATCTGAGTCTGTGCAATCCCAGAAATGAAATGTAATCGGCTGACATTCAAGAGTAACAACATACATCAGGAAAGAACAGGTAAAAGGAGCAGCTGCTGATGTTATTTCCTGAGCCTAAACCTTTTAAGGTGTCACTGAATAGCAGTCTGTGCTTTCAGGTGAAAGAACTACGAGAATTGCTTGGCTGACATCTCTCAATAGTTTAGGAGTTTAACAAAATCCACCATTTCCTCTCAGGGTCTCAATACAATGCTTTTAAATCTGTACCACAGTGATCAGCAAATGCTTCAACACAGAGCATAACAAATACAAATGGCATTACTTAGAAGAGCATTTTAATGTACATACAAATACTAAAACGTTATGTCAAAATCCCAGCATCATCCGCAGGCAAAAAAATGACAACAGATAAAATCATTTTATGAATCTGATCCAGCTCTACCATATAAGACACATACTAAAAATAAAAAGCTTTTTTGCCTTTCAGGAAAAAAATCCTTAAATGTACAACTTCAGCAAGCTCCCAAACTATCTCACTAATACACAAATCAGATTCTTCTGTGCATGTAGCTTCGAAAATTAAATGAGCAGGTGGATTTTAATTGAACTTCTCAATTCCAGGAGACATTATTTTCTTTCTCCTTCAACATTTCAGGATGCTCCCCAAAAGACAGGAAAGAGAATGGGACACAAAAGCCATTTCAATTCAGTCTTTGTGCAAGGTATCCTGGAGAAGGCTGCATTCTTGTGTAAAATTGCTGTTGAAACAGAATGACAATTATTTTAAAAGATGTACACATGCGTGACAGCACTTGGGTTTATGGATTTGAGAATTAATAGAAATGAGATTTGGAAATTACCTGCATGCAAACATTTTTGCTAACAATATACAATGTCTTCAACAAAAACAAAAGAACCAAAATGCTTCCATAGAAAAGTGTTCCATTAATTTTGATTCCAGCTAGTTATGCTTTCTTCTCTTAATACAGATAAAAATATTGAACTGAGAGTAATCAAACACTGTACAGTGATTCACAATACTTAAATAACTAGTCAGTAATTGTATTTTTACTAAATTTCGTATCTGCTTGTAGTGTAAAAGCAGCAAGTATCGTTCTGCAGATTAGAAGCAAGAAGCAGCAGCAGCCAGACAATGGAATAAAACAAATAGGAATTTTCACAAAGTCTGTATGAAAACATGCATTTAAATGAGATGGATAATTTTATATAGAGCAATGAGATAAGTGTAGCAATCTTTTTATGATGAAAACATGATTACCTGCTTGAACAATTTACTTTTCTTGATGGAGGGCTTCTATGAAGGCTTCAAGTTTCTCCTGGATTTCCCGAACTTTTTCTGGTGGAAATAAAAAGATCCCTGTTCAAATACCTATTACTATTAAGTACCTGAGGACAGGTACTAAAAGAAAAGAAAAAAAAACCCACACAAAACCATGGACAGAAACACGCAAACACAAACAAAAATTAATGCTGTCATCAATATTACCCTAAGCATTTTGTTTCTCAATTACAGAGGTTTACAACATTTTTCTGCATCAGAAGGAAACCCTGTCCTGTTCGAAGAACTCCGACACATATATTTTATGATTATCCTGCTAATTTAATAATTCAAAAATTTAGTGAAGGAATCCAATACTAGAAATGTATTTCAGAAAACTGAAATTTCCATCAGATCATGCACATCAGAACTACTGTACACTTGTTACGTGCAGAGAGCTGTCATGTTTTAAATAATGCCCACTAGCCCCTTTCTTCTTTAACCAAATGTTCTCATTCTCCACAGCAAGTGTAACAAACATCACTAATCATTCTAAATAAAGTTGAAAGCTTATGCCCTTTCACCCAAGAGAGCTTCAGGGAACCACACGTCAGTATTCAAGACACCTCCTCCATAGGGCACACACAATTTTAAGAACGTTTAAAACTTGCATTTTATTTTCTTGCATTTCAGTAGTAACCAGATGGATGTGGGCAGAACTTTTTACAATTTTATACAAAAACTAAATCTGGGCGTTTACTTCCCTACCAAAACACGACTTGACCACAACTACAAATAGTTATTAGGAATGAAAAGGCAAAATTGATTGCAAAAAATCCAGGGGTTTAGGCATTTTTCCACTCTTTTCTCAATTCCATACAACACTTGTCATCATATAACCTATTTGATTTATTAAATTGCTTATGAAGCAAGATTTAGAACACAGTTGGAATCCAAAGCCTGTGAGATTTCCTGCTTCTCTCTCACCACATCCTCATTTGAAGCTCCTTCTGTGTATGATTATAGGCATGAAAAACACACACTTCAGAAATATGAAGGAACGGGGGGGAAAGCAATAGGACAGACAAAAATAAGTTAGATGAGCATAAACACAAACAAATATTTTTTCCAAGCTAAAAATACAATTGGATTAAAGCCATATGTTCCCTTGTCTGAGATACAGGGTTGAAGCTTTTTAAAAAAGAAAGCTTTATCAATACCGTATGTTATCAACTTTGCTGAGCTGAAGTAACAGCAAAATAAAAAGAAAAATAAAACAATTAGCTTTAAATGGGATTTGTAAGCATAAGCAGAAAAAAATAACCTCCAAAGAGAACACTAATGTAGGTATGGGAACTGAAAGTTTAATCTAACCAAATGACAACCCCACAAACAAACATAAAATCCATTTCAGAGTAATAGCAATTATAATAACAACAACTCAGTGAACTCCTGCAGTCCTGTTCTAACAGAAGTAGAGAATTTTAGTTAGCCTTTGAAATAAAGTATGGAAAATAGCCTGCATGAGTATGAAGAAACCTCAAGCTTCTATCCTTATTTTGCAATTCTCAGGTGATGAAGGGTAAGCCACTGACACTTTCAACACTTCACCGTGCCCTCCCCCAGTAGTGCTTATCTACAAACAGAAGTACAGTGAAGCTGAATCACACTCAAGTCCTAAAGAAAACACCAAAGAAGCTTACTGAATTTCAGCTGATTTTTTTCTTTTAAGTTGATATTAAATGAAGATTATGATCAGTGTGAGGGCAAAAGCTGTACCTTGGAAATTAAGAAACAGCAGTAGCTAATTTTTACCAGGTTTAAAAAAAAAATTCTGATTCAGTTCAGCAGAATCTTTGAAAGCCATCAATGAAAATAAAGGTAGTCCTATAATCACTTGTCTTTACTGAGCACATTCAAAGTGTTTGCACTACCATCTTTTTAAATGAAAAAAAGAATATGCATTGCATGCCAGTACATAAACCTCTATTGTATAGAAAATGTTATTTCTATGGCATTAATTTAGGCAACTACTTAGCTCAGCTTCCAATACTGTTGCTCTATGAATGTTTACAAAAAATCAGCCTTTGAAATAACGTTCTACTATTTTGGACAGAAATAACATATTTTTTGACCACACCATGCTGGATGGTGCTTTGACCAACCTGGAAGGTGCCCCTAGCCATGGCAGGGAAGTTCGTATGAGATGATCTTTACTGTCCCTTCCAACCCAAAATATTCTATGATTCTGGGTTTAGAAATTATTAATCCTGGACCCTGCTCTCCAAAATGAACAGCAGTTGCCCGTGATAACTGGGGATGAGATCTCACAACCCAGAAGATCTCTTCATGTTGTGCTTTCAGTTGCTTTTCTTTTTTCAGTGGCACTTTTTTTCCCAATTGCAACATGTTTTCCCAAGTGTGCTCTTTGTATCGATCATGCCATTAGACCCACTGAAAGCAGGCAGATTAAGCAGTATTAAATGCAAGTATTTTCCTTTCTCAACCTCTTGCTAATGAAATATTCCAGCTCTGAAAATTAACAGCATCAGCAAAAACCTGTAATTACTATTTCACCCTTAAAAGAAGGTTTGTGCCAACAAATCTATTCCAATTTTCTGATTATGACATATTAAAATAAAAGGATAGCAAATATGTATTGCACCAGAATATACTGAATCAGCTGTGTTTGCTCAGAGAACATGTATACTAAAATTGACTGCATACTATGGGCACTTTATTAGTTTTTATACTTGGACTGAATTGAAATGATTACTTAACTGTAAAAATTATGAGGTCTTGAGGTAATTTAATACTTTGAAATAATATGCTGGCTATTCTTAAAAAAGAATAGCTACAATGAGTGCCAAATAGCTGCAATTATTCATGCTATGGCCCTGTATTTTTAGCCATAGTAAAGTCTTTTGCAGCAGCAGATCCCAGGCAACGTGTAACACTCTCCTGCAAGTCCATTCTGTAGCTCAGAGAAGCAGTCTGCTGAATTGTTCACTTTTGAAATAGGCTGAGGGCAGAGTTATGCATTTATACAACACTCCTCTTAATAAACTAGTAAATATAAGTGCTTGGATAGAATTCTAATGGAGGAGTGCAAGTGTAGGCCCTGCAGTTTCATCAGCACCATGTGACTTTGTATGTAGAACACTATTCATTCTCACAATTCAAGAATCAGATGTCATCCAACTTCAGGGAAGTTCTTGCCTCTGTGAAATGCACAAGCTCTGTACCCACATTTGTAGGGTTTTGACTGACACTTAGATCAAACTATTAGTCGTTTACACTTGTAAATTACAGTACATTCTGTTTTGAGGAAAGTTTATCAAAATGCCAAACACAGAAAAGCATCTGGATTTCAGGTAAGAATATTGCAGAAGTAAATTTAGGGGTAGACAAAAAGTGACCTGTTGCTCCATGTCTTGTGATACTGTGTTTTTCCAAGGATAAGTACACCACACATTAAAAGCATTCAGCTTGCTAGCAAATTACTTCTGTAACTGGTTGAACTACCCAAGCTCTTTTATACAATGCTCCCATGTCACAAAAGGGACTTTAACAAAAGTGCTACACTCTTATTAGAACTGTGTAAGTTTCCACACACATATTGCTTACACTGGATTCTGGAAAGATGTTGTGCTCTTTGCTAGCTCTAATGCAGACCTGAAGTTACAAATAAGCAATTCTTCCAGCACCTGTTAAACACTGATCAAAAATCAAATTAAATAAATGAAGAATAACTGTAACTAAACCCTTGTTTCCATCTTAGAACAGTAAAATTCACAGGCCTAGGGGCCATGAATGGTTATTCTATTTCCCATTTACCCCATGTTTACATAAAAGATAAGCTGGTTCATACATCAATTCATTATGCCTCTTGATCTGGTCATGAATATTCCCATAATCCTCCCTCCATATCCCATAAAACTTCACTGACAGAATGAGGAAATTCTTTATTCAGATGTCTTGAGATCCTCATTCATGCTCAGTCTCTCCTTATCTCCATATGAAATGATATTGCTACCAGCTCATTTTCTTTTCATTAATCCTGTGATCCCAAATCTAAAAGGCTCAAAACCAGACTAATTGAACTGTAATGAGGATTTGGAATACACTATGAATGCAGAAAGACACAGGCACAGATAAAGTTTGCTTTTCCTACTATCATAAGCTGGTCAGAAGGGAACTCCCCTGAAATATTCAGTTTTACAAGGAAGGTTTGCTTTCTGATTGCTGCCTGAGATACCCAAGCTTAGCTAGCAATAAACAGTGCTAAAATGAAATAGCTGAAGCAAGTTATCAAGCAAATCTCCTGAGGTAAGGCCAAATAATCCCCAATAATATTAAACACAAATTACAAAAGCAAAGTATATTACTGATTTATTTTAAATACACTCCTAGAGGCAAGAAAAGGTTTTCTTGTATTTTCCAGCTGTATTAATTGGTTTACTAAAAGACGTGGCCTCTGTCCACAAAACCTGTCTTGCTTATGGTTCTGAAGATAAATTTATTTTGAGACATTCAAATACATACTTATGTGTAAAGAACCAATAATTTTAGCACAGAATTTTAAAGATGTTCATGTCTGTCTGCGCCAGAGTACATGAGTACTTTAGGCAAATCAAAAAGCTTTCCCTTCCCCATTACAAATGTGCACATATGATATCAAATTTCAATTGCAGCAACAAAACAAATTCTAAAATCTTTCTGGACACAAATCTATCTTTATTTTGTACTTTGATGAAACCTACAGTATGAAATGACCACAAAAGAAGTGTTAGTATCTTATTATAAATCTTCCTGTTCTACATTAAAGTGATTTCTATCTCCAACTCATGTTTACATGGCTTTGATATTTGAAAGCTCATGGTTGTTGCTCGTTTTGCTCTGGATTATGTTTAGATGTTCTCCCCTTCCCTTTTTTTTTTTTCCATCTTCCTTCCTTTCTTAATCCCTTCCTCGCCTATAAACATTCTCACTCCTTGCTGTGCTACTTCTGTGTTATGGTTAGTTAACCACAGAGGCAGAAATTTGGTATTTACTGCTGTGAATGCATCATCTTTCCTCTAGTAAAAAGGAAAGCCCTGTCAGTCAGAATTCATCACAATGCCCAGAAACACACAATTAAAACTAGAGATGTCAATCCAAAGTTTTCTATTGAAAGCTGGCTTTTACCTTAGGGCTATCTAAGAGACAAACTCCATAGTTGTATATAACCCCTATGAACAGTCAGGTGGAGAAGGGCGGGGGGGGATCATCTCTTTGGAGTTCAGCCTTTTGTGCCACATTCCTTGATTTTCTAAGGGCCCTGCAAAAGCTTTACTTCTTGTTAAAATGGTATGAGACAGCACACTCCCAGGCACTCCACATAATGCTTCAGAAAGCAGACTTCCCAGCCACAGTTACCTGCAGCAACATGCTTACTCATGCTTAGTGCAAACACTGCCATAATTCCTTGATCACTGCAAGGTCATGTCCTGCTGAATTTTGGAAAATCCTTTGAAACTACCTATCAGATTTTTTGCCAGTTTCCTCTTGTTCACATACCATATTTTCCTCTGGATAAGACTGAGAGAAAAGCTAAAGTTTTAAGGGGGAAGAAGGGAAAAAAAAGGCAAAACCACCCAGGCTGCCCTTAAAGAGACAGAACATCATTTGTCAGCTGCAAAGACAGATTTATAAGTAGAGGGCCCCCTCTGTTCCTTTAAGGCTGCAAAACAGATGGGAAGTGAATGGACAGTCAAAGGGTCAAGAAAACACATGGGAGGTGCTGCTTGTATGCTGTATGTATGTTCCCAGCAAAAGAAAGAGGTCAAGATTGTAACTGCATGGCTGGGTGCTGGAAAGGCCTTTTCTTTAAGCTGTTACAAAGACAAACGCTGTTCTTCATCCTGCTGTCAAACTGCTATAAATATTGTTTGTCAAGAGAGTTTCAGCAGCTAAAAGTTTTTTTGTAAAAGGCTGAGCAGGAGGATGAATCATGTGAATGATTCTTAAACAATTAGCTCATTAGTGTAATAAAAGCACTGCAGAATCGTGAAAAGTTTAAATGGCATTTATAATAGTTCATATAGTAAATCCACGAATCATTATCAATATACAGCCTTTAAAATGCAAGCTTGCAGAACTCAGCTGGCATGGTGATTAGTTACCAGTAGTTAGACTGAAGAAAGATGCCAACTGATGCTGCATTGTAGAAGCTGTTCTTTAATGTTATGTTTCTTATATGTGTTGCAATCTATCATGACATTTGCATTTTCATCCAGTTTGATCTCTTTTTGCATGGCCGTAACAGGAGAAAACATGAAGGAGCCTGTTTCTTACGAAGATACAGTTTTGTTTTCCCTGTTGTAGGCAAATCCACCTCTTAAACAGGAACAGATCATCTCCAAATTGTATATTTAGCCTGACGTAGAAACAGAATAAAATTAGGGAAAAAAATCTTAGACAGAAAAAAACCCCAAGTCACAGCTGCCATCACTGAAGTTACTTTGTTGCAAGTATTACTATCATATTAGTTATTAATCCCTTCATAGCACACCTGAGCAATGCTGTCAGCTGCCAGTATGAAACAGTATTAGCTTTATTTCACACTAAAGATAACCAGGCAGCAGCAGAAGACAGCTTGTCTGAAAACACTTCAGTTATTTTTGCAAGCCACTGAACACTGCAATAATATTTTAGCATTACTAACAATGATCTTTAGCCCCAGAAATGGGAACTGTGTATTGTGCTGTTGAAATAGCAGATTACTAATCAATGTCTTGATCTACAGCTGCTCCAGATTGACTGGCAAGAGCTCTCAGTTTAACAAAACAGTTTTGGCCACATGTTTGCCCCCTCTTGGTGGAACAGAACAGAAGTTGGCTGTGCTTCTTGGAGCAATCCCTGGGGCTCCTCAGGCTAGTAAGCATGAAATCCTCCTGTCTCTGACAGAGCATTTCAGAACTGAGCTATAGGGGCTGAAGCAAAACTGACAATTATGAAGACTACTGACTTTGTACAACAGTCGTTTCCATGAGCTATTCATCAGTCCTGCTTGTCTACAGAAAAGAAACTAAATATTACCAAACTGTGATGTGAGGTCACAAACTATTTCTACACTGTCATTGAGGTTAGCCTAATGTACCAGTGATCATTACCCTGTATTAAGTTGCAAGTTTATGAGAGTCACAAGGTCTGCAATATCAAAGTAGGACTTGGGCATCTTTCAGTCCTCTGTCTCCATCTCAGATTTTTTAATTAAAACTGCTCTAATAACTCAGTCTTTCAACAGAACTTAGCTGTGTTGCTTACTGGACAGCTGGAAGGAGCTTAGCAGCAGAATGACAAAGCAACCTTATAAAACAATCTCATACTTTGAATCAGACTTACAGATACAGGAAGACTGGACTTCCAAATCAAAACTGTTAAACTAGAATGAATCAGAATGCGGTGATGCTCATTATTTTGTGTGCAAATAGTGAAAAGCATAGAGGCAAATTAGAAATACTACCCAGCGATTCATCCAGTGTTGTAACAAAATATTAACTTTTCATTAGGCAGAAAGGACATACACCGCGATGAAGAGCAACTACTTATGTAAAGGCTACTGTAACCTTAAGGCTATAAAACTGTAAAGACTTAAACATAAAAAACAACTGACATGTTTTTTCTCCACCCAAAAGAAAGCATACTCAGTAATTAGCTAGATAATCAAGTAATATGCCATCAGGACTATTTAAGTTAAAGCGTCTCTAGAATATGGCAGAAAATGAAATGGCGATTAGATGAATTTTTAGATCATAATAATAATGTTTAACAATCAGAAACTTAAGTCACCATATCCAAATGGTTCTATTATTTTTTCTTTGCTATCATTCCTATGGGCAAAGTGGAGTCTACTACAATTGACAACGTGCAACATACACGACACTGACCTCTCCAGCTTTTGGAAATGCGAATGTTACATTCCACAGCTCCATACTACTTTAGAACAAAAGCATATATTGGTCCATTTACAAGCCTGTAATTTATATAAATAGTAAATCTCTCCATGATAAGTAAATCTCTCCATGATAAGTACTTAAATTTTGATTAATAAGTACCCTCACAAGGAACCAGTACTAAAGAGAAAATAGCATCCAATTAGATGTTTTGATCCTTGCATCATTCAGAAAATTTTAGGAAAAAAATAAATTCAGCAGACAACACCACAATGACCCTCAAGCACAAGAGACATGGGTCTAGAGTAAGATTAATAGGCATTAAACATGTCATTATTCATGTAGCAGTTTATCACTATTTTTCAATGTCAACTTTAAGTGATAGGCTTCTTTTAGTCAGTGACAAATGTGGTGAACTTTGTAAGGATCCGTTTTAGGACCTGGACATCAGTGCCTAACTCTTCATCAATAACTAAGAAATCACAGCAGACAGGCTTTGGTCATCTGGGATTCTTAAGTTAAGTAAACCATCACTCCATCACAGGATGCCTACAAGTGATGTATGTCCTCCCTTGAGGATTACTTCCCTCTGTGAGAAGATGCAGCTTTCTATAGCACTTTCTGCCGTGACACAAAGCAGGAACTACCTTATCTGCACTTTGACACACACACCATCCTACACATTCTTCTGGTTTTAATTCATTAGTTTCATGCTGCTGCCCCAAAACTCAAGAGAAAAAAAAAAGAACTTGAATATTTAACCAGTGTCTTTCACATCAAAGTACACTTGCTTGGATCAATTTCTTAAATTATCAACAGGGAATTAAAAACATGATAGTCATGCAAAAATAATTAATCTGCATTCTAACAGGAAGTTTGCAAGTCTATTGTGAGATATTGCTTTGGTTCAAAATTAGGGGAAATTGAAGACACGACCATACAGACTGATTCCAAGCACATTGTCCCCCAAGTTCCTGCATCATGGAGCACCAGGACCTCTACAGAGCTCAAATGGAGCACAGGAGCCATGCTGCCACCAGCACACTGGTGACACCAGCACAAGCTTGAACTCGTTAAGAAACAGACAGCCCACACTTTGTGACTGACTGAGATTTGGGCAGAAACGAATGTGCTCTAAATGACAAGCAGCCCCTGATAAGACACAGGCCATACCAACGTCCTCAGGGAAGCTGCTGGCAGGGGACTGTGAAGACAGCAGCTACCCTGCATATGCTTAGCAGAAGTTGGAGATCTGTTTGGCGATTCCCAAAGGGAAATGGCTGCTCTGCTTCTGTCTGAGTAGAAGGCCACATCATCTTCCTGGTGTAATATTCTGCCAGCCCAGGATGAGATGAGTGAATGCTCCTCATTGCTATGACCAGGTGAAAGGACAATGAGATGAAAGCGACACTGCTGACACCTCTGCAATTGTCTTACAACTATGAAGTAACCATATTTTTACTTAAGTAGCTTCTAAAACTCTAGTCTAGGCACTGCAGAAGAAGTAAGAGCACAAAATAATCCTAACTATTCAGATTCTAATAAAATTACTCAGTCAGTCTAGGCACTGCAGAAGAAGTAAGAGCACAAAATAATCCTAACTATTCAGATTCTAATAAAGTTACTCCTCCATTTGCATTTTCTAAGATGCTTTCCTCTTTCCTACATCTGTCCTTGGGCAGCAGGGGTGACATTTGGGCACTACCTTCAAATATCTTGAAAATGATACCTTTTCTCTGTATCTTGTGAATACTGAAAACCACACTGGTTCTGATTCAAGAACTACTAACCACTGCCTTTTGAGCTGTTTTGTCTGCCTCTAGTTTCTATGGGAAAATTACCTATGATCTGCTTATTTGAGAGATCTTTCCCCCTACAGCTGAGCTTTGCCCCTATGAAACGCTGTGACCTTTTAAAAAAAAGTTAAAGCTCATAATAGAAGAGCAAATGGAAGGAAAGGCTTTAGAAAGCCAAGTCAAAGCCTGATTTTAAGGAGGACATGTAATCAACAATGTCATGAAGGATAGAGGTCAAATCAAAACACGATTGGCAGTCATCTGAAGGAACTGAAATTTAATTAGGCTACAGTAATGACCACAGTATAGGATTACTTTCACACAACATTTTTGTTCTGCAGCTAACAGCAATGAAAGAAAAAATGTAACCACGGAGCAAGTAATTATATGCAAAGTACTCTTCACAGACTTTATCCCCAACTTTACATTCATGCATAACAAAAAAGGGGACTCACTTGGATTAAAACCAGTTTGTTACACAGAGCAGACAGAACAGACACAACAGAACCCACTCAGCTTAGCCAAATCACAAGAACTTCAGGTCCTGAGTCAGCAACTTGCATATGGAAGTGCCAACCTCAGCTTTCTAACTCCATTAAAATGGCAAGTTTATTATATGCCTATATATAGGCAATCATTCATGCTCCAAGTTTGCAAATGGCTTACATTCAACAAGCAAAAAAGTAAATAAAAAAATGAATGCTGTGACTTCAAAGCAATGACTTTAGATATAAAACTTGAAAGTATTTTACTGTAACTCTGGTTTGTTTAGTTTTTATACGTTTTAGTCTTTACAAGAAAATAATTAAGTTCTGCAAACTATTACATTTCATAGCTTACAAACGTATGACAGAATTGAAACAAATGGCCCTAAGCTGTATTTTCTTCATGTGAGGGCTTACTCCTCAAATATTTCAAAAAGCTTTTGTGCAGAACGAAGTCTCAGCTAGCCCACGACACCTGTACAGGTGTCAGCATTACTGACAAATGAACTTGGAGGCTGATCCATTCACATTCATACATAGCAATTTCAGGATCAAGTTTCCACAGGCATTCCCACCTCCTGCCAATGACTCTCCCATGCACATGGTTTTACTTATAATTTGGTGAAGAACTGGGTTTTCTTTTCCAACTTGTGAGGACACAGGATATTGGATGAATAGCACACTGACCTACGAAAGATACTTTGTACGTACTGTGTTTTGTTTATCCTGTGGCTTTGCAACATTCATAGTTTTGCTGTCCAAAAGGACTAAAAGGAGAAGAAATAAATGAAGATAGGACATATCTATTTCCTCTGGGTCTGTGAGACTTCAACTCTAGTGAAGTGAATGGCAAAGCTCCTGCTGCCTGCCTGAAGCTTGGATTCACCTGAAGCATTCACCATCTGTGTGCACCACCTAGCATACTTTAGGTGCTACTGCAATAGGGAGAGATGGCACTCAGCTTTAGGATAAGACACTGGAAGATCCACTTCTTTTCTGAAATGATTAAGTTTTTTCTTAATAAAGCTTACTCAACTAGTACTTTCCATGCAGCTGCAACCCAGAAATCTGCAGCTGATAAAAGAAGACCATCCTTTACAATCTTCATAAATTACATGCCATACCAACAAACCAGAAAAGCTCGAGGGGGAGTGGAGAACAAGAGGGACAGGGCCAGGCATCTCGCAGCCGGAGGCGGGAGGGGAGCCCCGGCAGGAGCGGTGCTGCCTCCGCGGCCGCTCAGCGCCACCGCGCGGTGGGCAGCGGCACTGCCGGAGCTCAGCGCCTGCTCCGGGCCCGAGCGGACACAGCACGGCCGGCACAGAGCGGCCCTGCAACCACTGAGTACTTCTAGGAAGCGTTTTACTGGCAACTCAGCGTTTTCTACAATCACTATTATATATAGGCTACAGAAAGGTAAGATTTACCCACATGCTCAGGTATTTCTACTGAAATTACTAGTCTGGCACTTGTGTTAAAAATAAAACAGCATAAAATACATTATTCATGTTGAAATGGAAGTCTTTAATTTATGTATTATTGTCTTTCTAAAAAAATGTATTGCTCAATACTGAAGAACATACAAAGATATTGTTCTAGGGAAGGTGTGACTTCAAATAATTGTCTTTTATAAATAACCAAGCAAGCTGCTATTTTAAAATACACATAACATTTAAAACCTTCAGTAACTTCAGAGGCAGCCTGCACAAACGTTCAATATGACTCACTTCGGAAAGTTAAGCACAAATACAGGAGAAAATAGTACAAACTTGCAAATACTGCAAAAGATCACTGATAAAATTAACATATATATATTGACATCCATTTTCAAAGGTACTGTAGAAATAAAGGGTAATTAATATCTAAAAAAAAAGAGCAAGTGGAAAAGATTTGTGTAGAGCTGCACACACTTGTGAGTAACAACTGCAGGAATTTGAAGGGACTGACTTCCCACCATCAGATTTTCCCTCCAGCGCAAAGCAGTGCCTTAAAGCCTGCAAAACAAACAAGGCAGTCTTGCCAAGAAACTTTTCTGTGAAATTCTCCTTTTAAAATATTAATGTTTACCATTGTACTTTTAGCTCCTTCCATCCCATTTCACTTCTTAAGGAAAACAGCATATTTAAGATACTGATATAGCTAAGCAAATACTTAGTTGTGCGAAATATAAATTTCAAATCAAAGTATTTTGTCCATCAGCAATGAGCACAACCAAGATGCAGGTGCGAACTGGAAACTAAATGCAATTCCCCCTATTTCTGGTGAAGCTATTCAAGTCAGGGCTGTGTTCCCCAAATGGCAGAACTGTCAGCTGGTGAAGAACTTCAATAAAAATAATGCCCCAGAGTTGTGAGGGAGGTTGTGAACAACTGGATTAAAAGAGGTTCCTATCAACTGCTGAATAAGCCTATAGTACACAATTAGACATGTAGAAGACACATAGCAAATTACTCTTGTTTCTGAATACTCATAATAAAAACCCTGTAATAAACATATCTCAACTGTACCTACAGTTTTAAAACATGACATGAAAAGGAAAATATCATGGGTGTTCCTTTTCACACAAGAACTTGGGAGTTGTAGCAGATAGATCACTGCAGCATCGGCTCACTGTTTGGTAACATGCAGAAGAGGAAACAGACTACAAGGAATTACTGTAAAAAGACCAGAAAAAAGCCCAGAAAGCATCATAACACAAGTGTATAAAACCATAACGTAGATACATATAAAATATTTTGTGCAAGGTCTGCTCTTTCACCTCAAAAAGGGTTTAGTGGAACTAAGAAAGAGGAAAAGAGTGGCAAGGCTGATTCAAAGCAGGAAACAATGTCCGTGCAAAGAGCAACTACACCACGAGAACTTCTCAAGTCAGAAAAAAGAACATCTAGTGCAGGTAGCACACACGTCTGTGAAGTCATGAATGGCAAAAGAATCAATAGAAAAAGATTACTGAATGTTTTTCACAGTACAAGAACTAGAGAGAACCAAATGAAACTGGCAGGTGGCTCAGAAACAAACAAAAGGAAGTACTTTTTCTCACAATGCGTAGTTGAACCCTGGAACTAATTGCCACAGGATGTTGCAGATGCCAAAGTTTACATGAGTTCAAAAAGCAATTAGAGAAATTCACAGGAGGAAAAAAGAATCCATGAATGCCTATTAATCACAAAGATATTACCTCAGGATTAGGAAATCTTGGAACCACAGACTGTGGGCTGCTGTGAGAGCATAACAGGCAAGTACTACTGTATGCTTATGCTGTTCCCACGCCTGCTCACTGCCAGGGTCAGGACACTGGGATACATCAGCCACAGGTGTATCTTTCAGTACAAGCATTCTTATAGAGTGATTGCATTTTAGGACATTTTTGAAGTCAATTTCCCCAATTCACTTATTCATATTCTCCTCTACCTCTTCTTGCAGTTTATGATCCTTTCTTCCAAAAGGACTCTAATCCTAAGGCTTCTTTATTTCCATAAATTTAGCAACTATTCACTGGTACAGGTATCATGATAATACTTACGTTAAGGAGTAAATTTATGTTATGTTTAAAGCATATTTTTGAAGAAAAAGCAACTTCCATTACATTAAAAAATTAATAATTTGTCTCAAAGATCTGTTTACACTCTTTAAGATACCTAGAATAAAATTTGAGATATGAACAGTGAGAAGTAGCAAGATTCAGGGCATAAATGTCATGTAAGGAATATTCTTGTATAGGATTAAAGTACCATTCAAGGCTGTAGAGCACAGACAACAAAACCTGCTCAAGTAACTTTTGAGTCCTATGTGAGCTCTCATCATGAGACTCAGTCACCCATGTTAGTAATAGCCATTAACCAGTATCCTGAATAAACAATAAAACAATTTCAGTGCTTCAGCATTAAAAGACTGATATAACAGCAGTGAGACAGTGTTCCCATATAATCAGCATCAAGAGGAGTCATCCCAACCCCAGGTATATAAATAATTTACATTTGCAAGTAGAGTTTCTAATCAGGAAGCGAATCCCAGCCGCATATTTACAAATTTAGACTGGAAATCAGAAGTCTTTTTGTAACCACCAGAAGAATGACATCCTGGAATATGTTTTCAGTGTCAATAGCAAGCCCCAACAAATAACTGATTTGAAGACAGAGCTCAAGATATTGGAATCAGCTGGGTTATATAAACACAGCTGCATGGAATAGAGAGACTGGACTTTGTGATTCAGGAGATCACTTCCCTTGCCAATTAAAATACCAATACTTTATGAATGGGTGTCACAAGAGTCAGGATTATTTCCTTTAGGAGAGTCCTGAACTTTACTAAGTGCTACAAGAGGGAAATTATAGCCATCTGAGAGTTCAGTGCTCTATGCTATCAAAATCTGTCTCAGGGGTATAAAAAAAGACTTCTGCACCATAGAAAAGCATTCTATTCACCAAGGGAAAGGCAAAGAAACCCCCTTTTCCAGTCATATTCCCATAAAAAAACACTTAGCAATAAAAGCATACAGAAAGAACACAGCTGATGTGAGCTCTGAACACAGAGCTAAGCAGTGGTAGTTTTAAAATCTTCTCACAGGTACAATAAAACAGAACATGTCATTGTATATTGTTTTGTACTGAGTAACAATTATTTCTTTAGAATAATGTGTGTAGAATCTGTGACCTCTTGAATTTAAAGAAATACAGTGCAGTGACATATTTTTGCTACACACTAATTTATGAAATGCAGACTACACACTTGAAGCATTTATACCAGTGCACTGACACCTCAGGTTATGAACACACACAGGCTGCTCCTACAGGTCTAGTCTTAGTTTACAAAATAATGACCTCAGCTGCCACTGCTTTGAAATGGGAGCCTATTACTGAGGTTGGGGAAAAACAAAGTTGACAATACAAAAATTTTAAGTCAATTCCAGTGCAAAATAAAGACATGTTAATTTAAACATCATGGGCACGTTAGGGTTTTCACTTAATACTTGAGGATAAATCAAAACCTCCAAGGTTCACTCTTATATTAGTGTTTGCACAGGAAAAAAGCCCAAAAAATCAGCATCTAGCATCAAAGCAATAAAGCAAGCAGCACTGCTTGGAGAAGAGAACTTCCTCAGTACAAGTCTGCATCCTACTATGCAGCTACCACTCGTTTTATCTCAACATATATAGAGAGGAGGAGAACCTCTTAAGCTGTGAAACACGTTCTACCTACTCTAAAAGACTGTTTACATAAATACAGGATTTCAAAAGCAACACAGGATGTTTGGAAAAATTATGTACCTATCATGAAAATTATACAGTCATAGCACCTGTTTCAGAGATCAGTCAAGAAAACCTAGGCAATTTGCCCTAGACCACCAAAACTCCTAGTCACAATTCCAAAATATTACATTTTCTAAATACAATTCACTGGGATTTCAATAACAGTACTTCCAATAAGACAATATTTTCAGCATAGCCAAACCAGCACTATTAAAAATAAATCCTTAGATTCTGAGTTTATTGTAAGCAAAACATTTACTTTATATTACATTTTGGATGTAAAAAATGAAAACTATGATTCATACTTAGATAACTAACAGCTATTGCAGGCTTCTCTGTCCCACTGAACCCTGGATATAAGAACTTTCCTAATTACTTTGCTAATTAAAAGAAAAAACACTGATCACAATATTCATTTATTCTGAATTAAATATCCTAAGTCATATTTTAAGATAAAAATTAGTTTCTATGTCAAATACAAAAAAGAGGTCTAAGAAGAATGGTCATCTGTGATGTGAATATGCAGATATTTATGTAACTACAGGAACTTCATTTATCACTAGCTTTTTTTTCTTTTCTCTTTTGCATAGCACTGTTTTTTCCCCTTCCAGGCCAGGTGCATGGCTGGGGTTTAAGTGGAAGTCTCACAGAATGGCAGAATGCTGCCAAAAAGACAATGGTATGTGTGCAAGACAAGGTCCATCAGCTAAAAGTCAGTCTAAACCCTCCTGGTGTGCAGGCAGACAACACGAGACAACCTCAACCTGGGCTGTCACCTTAAAAACTTTCACTGTTTAAAATCTTATTATATTAATCACAAAACTCTAATGGTTTTTGAGCACTTTTTCAGTTACCCAAAGCATTAAACTACTGTAATCCCTCTGGAAGGGGAATCTCCCTTTAAATATTACTCTGTTTTAACTACATTTAAAAAATATATTTATATAAGTGAAGTTACATCTAGTATAAATTATATTATCACACAATACTACCCATGTCCACCTTAGAATCAGTAAGATCTGGGCGTATTTAAGAAAAAATCTGTATGATATTAAATAAATGCCAGCACATGAACAACCCATATCACACTGAATATTCTCAAGTAGAGTGGTAGAATTTGCTTCATTTCAAGCTCATTCCAAAACACTGTAGAGTGGGTACTTACTGAGATCCTCTGCAAGCTGGACTCTCTTGCCAGTTAGGAGCATCACCTTTTTTTCATTGTCTTCAGCAAAATCTTCAAGCACTTCCTTTACATTCTTCTCCAAGCGCCTTACTGTAAAAACCAAAGCAACAAAGCAACGAAAAAAAAAAAAAAAGAGTGGCAACACTTTTGCAACTCCAATGACCTAAGGACAAAATTTTGGGAAGATCTGTTGGAGACACAATATATGTTACCATACTTATTAATCTGATAGGAGAAAAGGCAAATTTCTGAATGCAGAAGCCCCATCTTTCGGCCATAAAGAATGGAAATTCTTTGAGAAAGATTTTTAAATTTCAAAGGGTATTTCCCCTCTAAGTGAAGTTATTATTGGATGACTTTTTTAGAAGGAGGTAATTTTTTGTTTCAAACCCTTCCACTGACTGAGCCTTACCTTCAGTGTTAGTGAGCTGCTGCCTCAGAGTATTTGCTGTAATTGCCAGCATTCGCTGTATTCGCCAGAAGAGGACGATGTCATTACATTCGAGCTGGAACGACAGAACTTGTGGTGTCAGACCTCTGATGCCCAGTGAACATCCTACACACACAAGAATCTCTTGATACTTTTAACAGCAACTGTAACCTCATGTATATATATCCAGACCTTGCACAAAAATCTCACAGAATTACTGGTGTAGGTAACACGGAAACACATCTAAAATACTTCACAAGAACCACATCAGCCTTATTTAATGCACTGCATCACCTTCACATCTGCTATTTTCAACAGAATGAGCTGTATCATTGGGAAACCATGGAAAAACAATTTCCACACACTTTATGCAGGCCGGGAACTGTAATCTAATGCTCACTGGAACATCACTGTTGGTAGCAAATATACTGAGAGGCAACAGCTGAGCTCCAGGCTGTGCCTCCCTGCATGACAAATGCTTCTGAAGACAGGGCTGGGCCAAGGGCTGTATTTGTTAACAACAGAAGAGACAGTTTCTACACCTGCAAGGATGGCAGGAGAGAGCATTAAGTTCACATTAGGACACCTTAAAAAAGACAGGAACATGATTAGAAGTTTAAGTGTCATGAAGAGGCAGCTCTCCATATTGTGATCTCATTCTCTCGTATCTCTTACAGGCAAGGGTATTCCTAAAATAACAAAGATTTCTGGTTTCATGGCTCATTAAGAGAAAACCAAAGTGAAGAGCTCTACCTTTCCAGCAATTTCTCTTTGATTTAAAATCTAATGGTAAGAAAATAGTGTGTTTTTTGTGTGACTTGATGCATACTGTCATTATTGTACAAGTTTGGGTTCACAAAACTGTGAAGTTATTTATAAAGAGCTGTTTGGAAACTCCACAGCTGTCCATTTTTTCTCCAATTGATCACACATAGTTCTAAGCATTAACTGTAAACGTGTACTCACCACAGTTTTCCTATAAATCCATAGGGATGTTTTCTGAATTGTTTTGTATAAGTGAAGTAAATAACTATCAATGGGAAAGCAGGAGAAATGGCTATCAACAACATATCAACAGCTGTACACTACTGGTTTTAACCGTGCGTTTTCAGTACACATTGATTAGAAACAGATGTTTAGGTCATGGCTGATACCTAGTGGTCATTTTACATAATTACCACCAGGATGGCATTTTATCCATTTCAAGCCTCATGTACAACCTTTCTGAGACCACCAGCTATCTGGTCAGGCTACTTTGAAGTATTTTTAGGTTTTTGTTCAACTGAAATAGAAACATTAAGGCAAAACACCAGTGTAGATGAAGAACATCTGTTCTTCAATTTACCTCTGAGTCCACAAAATGCCTCTGATAATAATAGAAGCCTCTTCGACATAGATTGCAGTGGTTCAAAGCAGACTTCAGGAAGTATCTTCTATAAATTTGGTGCCATGTGTCTTTAATCTAGGAAAAGAGTATTTAAATTTGACTAAATATATAAATACATACAGTCACTATCGTGCTTAGATTAATGATTGCCTTTAATTTTAAAATGTAACTCCAAATTCCACTGTTGCTATCATGTAACATATGCCTAAATATTTCTCAGCAATTTGTCTGCAACTGGAATATGATTAATGTGTTAGTTACACTTGGCAAACACTGGAGATGACTTGTTGATTTAAAAATCTACTCTTCCATGCACATAACTGAATGCTTAAAAATACTGTCTGCAGCCAAAACACGTTTAAATTATATACTACAAAACAGTCTTTACAGTAACACTGAGAACACATTTTTGAGTTGTACCCATTAATTTACCAATTAAACCAGATTAAAGCTTAGAGAAATATTTAATGGGTCTTACGTAAACAAACATTTATAACTTCTCTTGATTAGGCTTATTATGTTTCAATTCTTCAAAATTAAATATGTGTATCAAGATGCCTCTCTGGAAAACCCATAGAACATAATTAAGAAAATCAGTTGCTTAGCTAGAAAAAAAAACTCAATTTGCACTCAGCCTCCTCATGCAGAGGATGTGGATCACTACTATGACCTTTATAAAAAATGGTAAGTGCTGTATAGGAAAGGAGCAGCAGGTATTACAAAAACCCTTCTTCCTAGAAGAAGTGCATGTATTAATGGCGCAAAGGTAGCCAGAGTTACCGCAGAAAATAAATCACTGCTATAGGAAATCTACATCTATTACTTATTGTCTGAAATCTTATTTATTTAAAATCTCACATTTAATTAGATAAGAGGTTGAATTACCCTTAAGGGCCTTTCACTGCAATGAGATATGTCATCTTCCAGAACATTTCAAATGTACAATACAATCCCTTGGGATACTGTAAAAAAATCCTGCCTTTTTGTAAGTATTAAAAAAAAAAATCTCTCTTTTCATTGTACCAATGAACTGCAAACTTCACATACAACCACATTGAAAGCTTTAGGATACACAGTATGTTTTTACTGTAACTTGCTCACAAAGGCCTTGATTACATCTGAACAATAATTTCTAACAAGCTTTGTTACAATGTAGGCAAGAAAATCTGCTCAGCAGATTCTGATTCCAGTCTAAACTGACAGATTCCAAAGTGCTGTACAGCCTTTGTCGGCCAGCCAACAGAAGTGTGTGAATTGCGTGCAAGCAGTCACTTCGTGGTTTGTTTGGAAACATCTGCATTACAAACTCAGTATTCAGATGAAGTCTTTTCTTTGCCATCTAGAAAACATTCAAGTGTTCACAGGGGGCTCCCATGTGTCTTGTTACAATTCTGCATCTCACCAGACATGGATCCACTGCTACTCCCCTTGCTTCCAGGTTCTTTCTGACAGTTGTCACTTCATCATTTGCCAGATAAGCTGGATGATCTTCATTGCACTTGATTAATTTCTCAAGTTCATTTTTTGTTTCGTTACGAATATTCTAGGATAGAAATGATTAGTTGGAATTTATTATTAGTGACTCAGACATCATCAGCACCTCCTCAATAAACACTATTTGCTTAATAAGCCAGGGCAGAAAAAACCTCTGACACTATTAGCTATTATTTTTAAGTTACTTCAAAAGGAATTTATGCAAAACCACATCAAATATAGCATTTTTAATGGATAATTCACTGTCAATTTAATTTTTTTTCCTTTTCATTATACACGGAAATGCTGAAAAAGAATAGAAGGGTTGGGAAAAAAATCATAGGTGTTAGCCTCTTTTCCCCTACATGGATATCTGCCAGCACTGTTCACATTCATATACCACTTGTGACACTGATGAGAATTTTAATTTTTGACTATTAGCTAGCAGGAACTCTCCATGGATTCATACCTTTAAGCTGCTGTTCATAAAAGTCAATTAATATAGGCTGAAGTCACTACCTTGCTCCAATAGCTGGCTGCATATAGCTGACTGTAAAACTCCTTTCTCTGAAACCATTACTTCCTACTCTATCCTTTTAAATTTTGCTTACTTCTTTAAAGTATGAATCAGTTTGAGAAACATCTAGAAAAAGTAATGTAAAAAGCCCATAGTCTGTGGGCATCGAACAAAAGGTGCAATTAAAATTCAAAGGAAATTTCAAAAAAAATTACAAAATACGTAATTCAGCTGATAAATGGAGAACAGTTTACAAGTCACTCTGTAGATGGAGCATGGAAAAAGTACACTAAATTCTCCATACTATTTAAAACAATGACAAGTGAGGTTTTTTTGCAGTCATCTAAATAGTGTGAAAAGAATTGGTAGTTTCGAAAACTTGAATAATAATCAAAGTTTTCTAAAGGTAGCAAACTGTAAGTTCTTTACAATTTTTTTCCTTTTACCTGTTCTTTGGTGCGGCGTACCCAGTACAACCATCTTTTTTTCCAGCCTGGACCCACCATGTCTTCAATAACAGATTCAGCTGAAAAAGGAGGTATGATATCAACTATCAAACAAAATATATACAACCAGCCAAATTTATACTTTCAAAATTAAGTACACGAACAATAATGAACATTTTATGTTGAAGAACATAAAATACACCACACTGAGTTAAGTCAGGTGTATTTTACTTCAAGCAATGGTTGATGTATTTTACTAAAATTTAAAAATTACTTCCAACCAGTAGGTACTTCAGGAAGTACATAAAAAACAGAACAACCCTCTACTGAGACCACCCTCCTAGTTCCAAATCACGCATTTAAAAAAACTCAAATCTTACCTTGGCTGCAACTTGCATCAAAACTGATGATGCTAGAAACCATAAACAGACCAACTCTTTTCCCTGAATTTATCCTGTTCTCCTACATGTGCATTTAGACCATTTTTTGACTCTATAGATCTCTACTGCTTCTCATTCAGTTGCCTCATTTTAAGAGCAACAGCATGAGAACTTTTGAGGCTGTATTTTGCTAAATATTTCTGTCAGTATCAGCAGCATTGCAAGCAGTCACCACTGTGTCAAGCTGGGCTGATACAAAGGCTGCCCTTGAGTGAAGTGAACTAGATCAAGACTGGCTCAGATTAAAAAGGGAAGAAGAGTGGAATACATGACACCACTCACTGTCTTTGAGCCGACTTTGGAGCGTCTCTTCCATGAAATGAATGGCTGCATCCCACTGCTGCTTATCAGATATTGACCGATCTTCTAAAGCATTGTGCTGGATCACCCGCTGCAATACAGAATGTCACTTCAGCATGCAGTACATCATCTATTCAGGATTTAGTTAATAACCTATTTCTAATATTCTTTTCATTTTTTAATGTCTGCTAAAACAGATTATACTGGGCACACATAAGATATTCAAGAGGCACCTTTCAAAGCACTGCCAGAATTATTTTCCTGTGCCTCTCTTTTCTACAGCCTGCATGAATAATGGAAAAAATAAAGCAAAAGATATGAAATCCCTCTGGATTACAGAATCTATAAAGATGGAAATTAAAAGATGTTATTTTATAGGGCTACACTAAACAGAACAAATAAGCTGATGCCAAACAATTCTCACCAGACTACCCTTGTGCAGCCAGTGGGTTATGGAGGATGTTAATGAACCAACCCAACAGTTTTATTAGATACTATTTACGGTAATAACTAATAAAAGATAACAATGAAATGAATTGAGAAACACTGAATTAAAACATTATATAGAAAAGGTGAGACAGACACAACCACAATCATTTTATGATTACAGCAAAAGAATGCAAAAATACTGATCATTCAACCCTAATAAAAACATTTCAAGGCAAAAAACCCACTACATTATACCAGGCTATCTTCCGCTCTCTCATTCCATTTATGTCGCTTAATAGTTTCTTCTTTGACAGCTTCCTTCAGTTTATCAAAGATACCATCATGCTCTTTTCCTTTTTTTTCTGTCATGAAACGGGAAAATTCTTCTTGCAAAGTCTCCCATGCCACCTGGAAAGTTAACAAACAATTCCTCCTGAAATGGGCCATTATACCATGCACCAGGTGATAAAGGCACATTTAATACAATTCTTCCAAGTATGAAAATCTGGAGACTTTCCAGAAAAACCATGCAAGCATAAATCACTGACTTTTCCTTTGCTGCTTTATCCACTACTAATAAAAGCAACATTAAACTTTGCTTCACTGTATTGTAACAAGCAGAATTCTGTTAAACTTGTATAAATCTATCAAATGTGAATATACCTACTTGAGGGGTTTGTTAACCTTGCAAAAATAGGTTCAGGTTTTTTTCTTTAATAGGCAAAATTCACCAGAAGAGCAAAATACAATGTTTTTGCTCTGAATGGTTCTGGGACATCAAGATCTTGCCAGCCTTTTCTGACATGTAAGCTAGTGCAGTCAGCCATTCAAACATCACCTTACTTCTCTAGAGTTATGCTACCATTTTAAATTTTAATTAAGTTTTTTTTTTTTATTTAAATAGCTAAATGCTCACCTCTACTGCTTTATTAGGCAGTTGCTTGTCAGTCCACTGCTTCAGTTTGATGTCCACAGTGGTGTTAAATGTCCCTGAGTTTGCAGTCTGTGCTGCTGGCAGGTATATGTTCTCAATCACATGAGTAGATACCCTTTCCCACAAAGTTTTCTCAAGCATCTCCTCCCTAAAATGAGAGTTGTAACACATGTGATGGTTTCCAGTACACAAGTGACTAATAGGTGTGCATTCAATTTGTTAGGAACACAAAAAACAAGACTACAGATCACAGGACTACAATACATTGTTCACGAAAAACAGTTTCTTACTTATATTTGAGAATGTTGTTTACTAGAACTCTATTTTAAAGGCAAACTTCTCCTAGTAAATTATGAAGGAAAAAAAGAAAAAAAATTACCATACCAGTGCTTTGGTGTGACCTGAGTCAAACTTATGACTTCATCAAGAATCTCATTCTTTGCTTTCTCAAACAGTTCATTCTGTGCAAAAGGAAATAATAAGATTAAGTATAGTTTGATCATGTCTCCAGACAAAAGGTAAAAAAATATCTCAAACCTTTTTCTTAAGGCCTTTAAGCATCAAATGATACCTCCTGGGCATGTTCTGAACAATGTGTGTGCATATCATCAGCTACCCTGGTTTACCATACATCTTCCCCCCCATCTCTTGCATGCCTTTGTCTAGGCATGGCGTTTCAATATTCAGGATCTCTATAAAAGAATTAGAAAATGAGATCCCAATTGTTTTGTTACTCTGAAAGACTAGGGAATGTAACTTCTCTTTGCCAGTTCTATGATCACAAAGAAACACTGACCTGTCCCTGGGGGCAAGTTAGGTCAGGTAACTGTATACTAGAAGAGTGAAGGACTTAAGTGCTGAAGCACCACAATTTTGAAGAACAGTATTTCTTTCCCCTACAATAATTTACACTGTCCTAACATTTTGAAATGTCAGTATTTTATGTTAACTTTAAGAAACCTTTACAAATGAAATTAAAAGGCATAAATTTTAATTCAGTCTTCAACCCTTTGTAGTACACCAATGAAAGCAGTAGTGTAATTTACCCTGTCAAGCTCTCGCAACCGGGGGTAATTGTTCTTCCATTCCGTCTCAAGATTGAAACGTGTGGCTGCAAAAATCAGAAACAGAGCCTTGTTTTTTTTCTAATTGTCCATTTGCACTTCATGACTACCTTAAAAGTTCAGCAGGTCTTAAAATTGCCATAGATCTTGCTTATGAGAAACTCTCCATGAACTTTAAGTGTGTCTGAAAATGAGCAGAATTTTTTTCTGTCTATGCCAAGATACTCTGTCTACAAATTGCAGAATACATGCATTTTAAAAAGCACAGTGGAGTCACTCAGCTTCCAGCTCTGCACATGTCAGCCCTGCCCTGGCTGACCAGATGGTACCTTTATATAGGAAGCCATTTTAAACATCTTAATCCAATGGAGGAACTGTGTTTTGCCCACAAAAATATCCCCAACTTCATTTTTGTCCTTCAGACTTTTTTACTCCTTTGGTTTTTAGAGCAAGTGGTACTTCACAACATAAATTACTTTTTTAGTGTTTTTCTAGAAATTACCTGGGGCAATTATCAATAAATGGGAAATGCTGATCATATAAAATATATGAAACAATTGCCCAAGCATGCTGGCAGAACAGTATTATATGCACATAGAAGAGATAATTGCTTAACATCAAGTTACTATTTCCCTTCTTTTTCAAAACATATTTACCTTTAAAAGCATCTGCTTGCTGCTCCACAGACTCTCTCACCATTTTCCAAAAGCAGTCTGACACAGCAAGACTTAAGTTCTTGGTTGTTACCTGATGTGCTTTCAGCATACTTGTCCTGTAAAGAAAGACAGCCAGAGGAGGTTCTCTGCATACCCATGCTTTCAGGCCCCCATTTTCTCCTCTCTAGAATAGAAAGGAGAAAATGCTTCTCAGAGCAGAAAATAACATGTAACTGTGTACCCAACCCGAATTCCAGTCTCTTCCTCTAAAATACTCAGTGCAGATCATCACCAAAGCAAAGGGGAAAAGCCCCAAAACAAAACACAGGAACAAAAAACCCCACCCTAAATAAAGTTTTATTCTAGAGCTTGCAGTGCAGGTACTACAGGCCCAAAGACCATGCACTGTACTTTCCTGAGGAATACCAGCCTGTGAAATCAAAACTCCACTTGTATGTGGAGTTTCCCTCAGAAACACACTTTTCTGAGTGAGTTTCTGAGGGAAACTCCCTCTGAAGTTTCCCTCAGAAGTGAGCTTCTGAGCTCCCTCAGAACACACAAACTAACCCTTTGAATACAACATGGCCACACCAAGACAACTGATGTTTAGAAGAACTAAAACTCAGTTTTTGGCTGGATTCATTCCTCTCAGCTTTTAGGGCTTAGACAGGCTGAAACTTAGTTCTTGTAGAGCTGATGGAAAGACACACAAACCTTGGAAGAGTGGCCCAGAACTGCTGTTGGATCAATTGCTGCCTGAAGATGCCTGTCTGTCTCCACTGACTTACAGCAAGCATCAGGAAACCAGGATAAATTGGTCACCTCAACTTGATACTTAATTTAAGCAGATTAAATCTCAGTTGGTGTTTCCACATTGCAATCCTTTTAAATTCCGCAAGAAAAACTGATGCTATCATTTACCAACACAGGCTCCTTTTAACAGAAAGAATAAAACAGCAACATACTTTAAAAGCTTTGAATTTTGAAAAAATTCCTCTTCATATTCTTTAATAGATTCAATGCTTTCACTGCTGTTTCCTGCAGAAAGAAAAGAGTGCTGCAACAGTTCCATTTAGACAGCTTTCTGGGCTACCAAGGCAAAATAAGCAGAGCTAGAGCTCTCTTTACCTTTTCCAGTAACAACTGCAAAATAACCCAAAGCTTTCATTGGGAAGAGTTTGCCTTCAATGATTTGCTGGATCTATGAAAATAAAGGATTTTAAAAAACATCATTAATTTTGCACAGAGACATCCTTTCCTTCAGCACAGTTTTAAGGCCAGATCTAGTCATATCTATGCATTCACTACAGCAGAAAGCAGTTTGTCATGGAACTATGAGCTCTACTGAGATTGAAAACAAGACAAAAAAACATAAAGGCATAAATCAAATAATGCATAACACAGCATAACATAGGCACAAGAATGCCTATCCCAGAATATCCTTGGCCTTTCTGGGAAATGGAACTTGCTCAGGTCACCTTCATGAAAGGAATCAGTATTATAGCATGCTGAGACTGAAGTCCTATAGCTGATCACTAAAAGCAAGCCCTGAGAGATATTAAGGCAACAACCACCAAAAAAAAAAATTACAGTGCATACAGAAATAAGCACTCAAAACCATCTAGAACAGGCAGATGAGGTACAATATGTCTGACAATATCTCAAGTATTTTCCCATGTGTGACTTCAGCCAGCACAATGTGAGAAAAAGAGTTTCAACTTACCCTGTTTGGACTAGCTACATTTTTCTCTGCAAGATCAACCTTAGTCAGCACAAATATTGTCCTTTTTCCTTGGGGATCCATTTGACTGACTAAGTCTGTAACAATACTGCGTTCTGCATCCACTGACCCATCTAAAATAAATACAAAGTTTATTTTAGGGACTATGTAATCTAACACACAGTACTGAAAACACAGTAGCCATCAATTAAGTTTCATGTTACAAATTTAACCCGTAAAAATCAGACTTACGTTCCATTTCTGGATACACATAGTGGAAAAATTGCTTTGTTCTGAGAATCAAAACAAACCAGTTTGTAGTTCTGTAAGTTTTCAACAAGTACCATCTTACTCAAAATATTCAACATTATATTATATTCAATATTATTGCATGCTACCTCCAAAAACACTTCTGTGGAAAACCTGAATTTGATTATCACCACCATTTTTCTTTAATGCTAAAAAAACTCTTAGCAAAAAGCTGCTTTTTGCCACAAATTTTGCACAGATTGCCTTAATTTATAAACAGACGTTCCACAGCATGCTGTTTTGTATGCTACAGAAATTATCACAAAAGGAAAAATACCATCAGAACAGACTCCAGAGTAACATAAGAACCATGACTAAAAATATAAATGGATAATTGTTTAGACTCTTAGTACCTTGAATACAGAGGATGATGGCATTAGGATTCTGCATGTAGGCCTTGCTGATGCTAAAGATAGTTTCCTTTGTATCTGGAGCCATACCTGATGTCACAGTCTTTAATATGCAAATGGAGATAAATATTTAAAGAAAAACAAATAAAAAACATGTTAAAAAACCCCCACAGCTAATGTTCTTATCAATAACACTACCTCATTTACATGTTTTCATTTTTTAAATTACTGCATACTCACGCTAATGACTCCAGGTAAATCAACCAATACCATTCTCTGCAAACCAGGACCTTTCACACTTAAGGAGATGGTCTGTGAAATAAAATTGAAATTAGAAGTTTATACAGCACCTACTTTGAATGTAGTTACGTAGACAAACATACATATATAAAACTACATGAACACATATTTACATACATGTTTTATTCAGCAACAATCTGTCATTTTAAATAGGAAGTACAACTTTCAATGCAAGTAATTGTTGTAAAAAACTGATTTTAACGGTCCAAATACACTTTGTATACTGCAAAATATGAAGTATATGCAAACTGGATTCACCACAGTCTCCCAGTTGAAGAATACTTAGAAAACATATACATGTACAGATATTTGCCATTAAATATTTGACAAGTCTTACCTCAGTGCTAACAGTGCACCCTTCTTTCACACTATTTCTCATTCTGATTTCTATTTCATTTCTCAAAGCTGCAAGCTGTTACAATAAAAGCAAAATATCAAACACAAAACTCTTTATAACTGTGACAGAAGAAAAATTATCTACACAGAAAACCACTTTTAATTAGGGATGAAGATCTCAGTTTATAAGTATTATTTCAAATGCATGCTTAGTAAGTCTGGTAAATGGGGAGGGCACTAAATGACAGATTACCTGCAGATCCCTTCATGCTTCAAAAAGTGTCTTGGCACAAAGAATACTCAACATTTTATCCACTTCAATACCAGCCAAAGAGATAATTTAATAACTAATACAAAGCCTTGCCCCACTAAGCATCTTTCACTCTAATGAAACAGGGGCTTAGAGATCACAGAGACACAAAATTATTCAGAGAACCAATAGAAATCTCATTAACTCCCAGTCACTTTATTATACTTACATCCTCCTCTTTGGTCAGATCAAACTCCCGAGAGCTGTCTTTGAATAAAGCCACATGGTGGGGACCTTCACTAAGGGTTACCTAAATGTTAAAAGCTTTAATGAGAAAGTACAGCAAATCTAACACAGAGAAACATGAGAAGTACATGGCATATGTACACTCCCCTCTGTAGACACACACTCATATGTAATGCTTATTTAGCACAAAATTACTAAATGGTACTGCTACTACCCAGACAGTACACCTGGATCACCTGCAGAACTTTTGTCATTGGCTGAAACAACTCCCTTGCTTAAAGGCCATTTTACAAACCTGTGTACATGTATGCTTCAATCAATGTCACGATCAGAGGGAGAACAATACAGCAAATGCTGATTCAGAGGGGATGATGTTTCTTACCTTGACAGGGGAACGTGTCATCATCTCCCCAGACCCTCGAGGGAATATGCGGGCCTGGGCGATCATTTCTAACACGCTGGTTTTTCCTGCACTTTGGTCTCCAACCACCACCACCTTAAGTGAAAGTTTAAACAGCCATTGGCTTTTGGAAGGACATTTTGGCAGTTTAGACAAAAGCCGACCAGGAATACATACATCTGTATCAACACCAGCTGTATTCTGCTTGATAATAAATGCATTGGTTTACAGATGGAATCTTTAAAGAAACACTAACTTGTAGTCAAGCAAAAAAATTCATTTGTGCTTAAGACAGCACAGTCCACAAAGCACCCTGCCAGGACATCTAATGAAGGAGGGGAGGGTTTGTTGCTCTCGTGGCAGGCAGCTCTTCTCTTCTTCTAGAAAATCCTTTCAGCAGGCAAAACACTACTCATCTGGTAGATGCTGCTTCTGCCTGGAAAGAGCTGAATCTTGAGTTTCTCCATCTTAGAGGCTTCCTATAGAAGCTACCAATGCTCTCTCCTACACCAGCTGTCAGGCTAACCTCTTCCCAAATCCCTCCACCCCCAACAGCAGCACTGCTGTGGGGAGATGGACAGGGCACCTTACTCATTAAGTTCCACTCACACACACTGGGAAACAACAACCACTTCACAAAGCTGAGGAGGATGGCGTGCATGGACAGAAACCATTTAAAATGAAAAGCAGAGCACAGCAGCAATAACTGAATCTAGACAGGGTTTATCTAAGAGCCAAAACAGGCTTAGCCTGGTAAAATTGGTTATTTTCAAAACTATCTTATTGCTTTTAAAATGAAAGACATGTCTTAAGCAAAAAGGTGGAGTTACAAGAAAATAGCCTAGCACTAACTCTGGATTATTCTGGAATACAATTAAAAGCTGTATTTAATTGTATAACTGGTGTTTCAGTAAAAATCATTAAATTTGTTATCTACTTACTCGAGGTAGGTGATCTTGAGTGTTATAACTGGCATCATAATCAGACAGGATGTCAAGTACTTCAGAATACATATCAATCAAGGACTTCTACCAAAAAAAAGTACAGAGAGAAAACACAGCCAAATAAGAGAACAAAGGTTTCAGACTACTACTTCTGTAAACTTGTGTAAAAATGTTTTTACTTTCTCCTGATGGTTTGAAACCACAGCTGTCTATACTGCAGCATAGATCTTTATTCTATGAAATACAGTATCAAGTAAACTCACTCATTGACTCCTGTGGATGAAGGAGGAAAATGAGAGCTCCTATGTACAGCATAAGAGAACAACTGAGTGCAAACTTCACAGCTTTCAAGTTAAGCTAAATTGAGTTTCTTCCATTAAACATCTAGACTTATTTAGTTTGATGAACAATAAACATTTGCAAGGATATAGAGTTATCAATCTTTTTCTGCACAAGTAAGATTCATCTTTCAATTCCTAGAGGAAAGAGCAAGATCCATACTGGTTCACAAATGACACAGAGAAGCAGAAAACATCCATTTTTAGAATGCTCAGGATGTTGGCAGACAAAAACAAAACCCAGTCTCACTGGATTTATACAGTAATTAAAAGATGTTCCCAACCCCATAACTTAATCTTTCCAAACTCAGTGAGTCCCATGACAAAGCACAAAGGTATCAGACTGTGTGTGCAAGAGCTGGAAGCAAGATTATCCAAAAATACAGTGAAGCTACATGAAAAAACCAAGCCACATTTCCCAATCACCTAGGCAAGTTATTTAGTTAGACATGGTAACCCCTTTGTGTTTTTCAACTGAAGCCAACTCCAAAAGTTATATAGTTAAAAAATAAAGGATGTATAGAAGTCTTGATGACCCAAAAAATTAACAGATGTACCTTAAAACAAAAGTTAAAAGTTTATATATGAATCAACAAATGCAATTTAGAATAGCATAATGGAAAATATGGTGTAATTATATTTCAATGCCGTTTTGTAACACATACCTTTAACTTCCTCTGATGAATTCCCTTGTCATCTCTTTGCAGTACCAATTTTCTTAATTCTTTGTTCTCCTTCTCTAATCGCTCAAGCATTCTTTGGTATTTGAGCTATAAAAAGTAGTGCAAACATATTTGTGAAATTATGGACATAGTAGATTCACATGAGTGAAGTTTTACCTATGAAAAACTTATAATCCTTCAGGCAGGTCTTTCAAAAATATAGAAACCTTTGTGATCACTAGTTATTAAGAATACAAGCTCACCAAGAGAAGAGTGTTAGAATTACTTTTTTTTTTTGCAATGCAATTCCTTTGCTTCACAAGTTTTTGTAAGAATACACTGTTCAAACCTCAGGACACAAATATCAATCTTTAAGCATCTTAAGCATCCTTTTCAAAGAAGCTACACATATGGAATCAGACAGAAATTGGTGTCAGTGGGAACTGGCCATTCAATCAAAATGGAGCTTGAATGCAAATTTGCAAGCCTTGTTTAGATCCTTACTTCAGCATAAAACCTCAGATCAAGACAACTGTACCAGCTTAGTTACCCCTGTTTAGGAGATTGCAATAGTATTATGAAGATGAGAGATGTATATAGTATTGATATCTACTCTGAAAATGTTTTTCTACAACATGGAAATGTATTTGGTCTGAGTGTACTTTCAAAAACAAACCAAATTTCAATATGTTATTAAAAAAAGGTAAGTAATAAATGCACTCAAAACTAGGAAATACATAGTGAGGTTAGGAAAGCCTCTATAAAACAATGTAGCTGAGCCAAAGAGCCAATCAATTAAGAAGCCTGCAGATAAAAGATTAATTGTACACTAATGTGAGCAATAAAACCAAAACATTGACAAATATGACTGAAAAAAACTAGCTTACAAATAACTAGTTCTGCCTTGCTAATCAAGGAGAGATCAAAACTTGGTTGGAATGAGGTTTTGCATTCTGTAAGTCATTGTCAGAGGAGAACAGTCTAGACTGACCTGTGTCTGTGCCAACACAGGGGACTCTGCACTAATACATTCAGAAATTGAAAAAAGCACTGCATTTTTACCAAATATACTTCAGGTGTACTTTTGTCTAGTAAATCTGAGTCTACTGCACATAAATCACTACCTAAAGCATCAATAACTCAGAAAAGTCACCTGAGTGCGTAGAAGTTCTTCTTGAAGTTGATCAATCTTCTCTTTGTCAGAAACCTACAAAGAAAAATAATAATGGCTACCATCACTTGTTTAGTTTAAGCACTCTAAGTAACCAAATTATGAACTGAAAGCTTCAATCCACATAAGATAAGTCAATTGACATGCATTTTCCAGCAAGTAAAATTCTTCAATTAGCATTTGAAATTTAAAGCTGATGGAAATCCCATCTGCAACAGGAGGTTCACATCAGAGAATTGTCTGAGTTTCAGTACATGCAAATGTAAAAATTAACCCTTCAAGACTTAACACTGGGAAACTGGGCTTATGGAAAAGCAGCTTCATATGGTGCTGAGATTTCTGGCCACTGAACTAAATGTAGTTTTAGTGGTGAAACTCTCAGGATCCTGTATATTCACTTTCTGAATTAGCACCATCTTAATGTGATAAAATCACTGCACACCTGCTTGCTATAGAAAATACTTTCAGGCGAGTATTCACTATTTATGAATATTCATAAGCATTCTTATTTCATATTTGTTTGTCAGAATTCTAAATGTGCTGCACAACTTCTTACATTTTAAATAGGCAGGACAGTCTTGAAGGGTTATTTAAAAATTATTTAAATTACATTAAAACTGGAAAAATTAGGATATTACAGTACAAGAGATCTTGAGGTTCAAGGCATTAATTTAATAAGATCAAGCACTAAGAAACATTCGAAGCCAAATGTTCCTAAAACGTGTTCATCGAGATGCAGTAAACAGTTGTGTTAAACGATCCCCTTTTAATAACACAAAGCATAAATGGTGGAATACAAATTCTTATGATGTAAATATGTACAAACAACAAAATCTAATGGTTGACTGATGAAATATTCAATTTAGAAAATATGATAACCTAAACAATCTCTGAATCTGTCAATATTTAAATAAAGTTCACGTGATAAAGCCCATGTGGCATTTACAACTCAAGTTGGCTTCAGGTAAGAAAGAGCATATTATCTAGTATGCAGAGGACAGCTGTTATTTAGACGTAAATTAATTCCATTACTAAAACTTTACAACAGTTGTTACAGACTAAACAAGAATAATCCACAATTACTTATAGTGATCAATATCATTTAGCTGTTTAGCCTGAAGAATTGTGTCTGTACTTTATAGAAACAAATCCAAGCTGACACTTTCATCTTATTCCAATTATTTTCTTTCATAAAGAGCAAAGACAAAATGCTGTAAATAACTTCTCATTGCTGATAATTAGTTCAGTGGTAGCAAAAGTACATCAGAAACAGGGTTAGTTGAACAGAGGACTTGATGCATGCAGCCACAAGGTTCTACATGTACATAAACATTTACATATACACACACTTCCAACACCTCAGAGATATAAGAGGAAAATAAAACAGGAAGGCAAAGAGAATGATATGCAGAGCCAAAAGAAGCAAAAAAATTTAGGAAAGAAAAGGAAAACAAAGTGTTCCCATGTGCTGCAGACTTTCAAAGGAGACATTTTCCTGCTCTCTGCTGTTCTCAAAGGACTTGTGGGGCCATGATGCACCCCTGAGGTGCTTCACTATAGACACCTCCAACCACGGGCACCATCGGTGTGGGCTGATGTTCAACACAGAAAGCCAAAATATTGCACAGCTGCAAGTTGCAAGATCTGAAGCAAAAAATTATCCAGCACTACATGATAAATTCTAACAAGGATGTTAAGCAAGTTATGTCAAAACCAACAAACAGCTCTAGAATGATGTCTTTGCCTCAGTGCTTGGTGCAGGTGTGATTTCAATGTTAGTATGTACAGTATTTTGAATACGTAGTCGACAATATTGCTAGGAATTTTTTAAGTTGCCAATAAAAGCTAAAGCTAATATATCAATTTGAAGTACTAACAGTCACACAAAACTGATCCCTGATTTCTATCCTCCCTCCCCCCAAAAAAATCAACTATTAAAGTATGTTTATATAGGCACATGAGTATTTGATTAATCCAGTTCAATATGGTTTGTAACTCAAGATTCCTCCCTCTTTCCCCATTGCCACAGTAAAGAATTATGAGAAAAAAATACTGGAGACTTATTTTTAAGCAAGGGCCCTTGCACACAGGTATCTGTTCACTAAGATACCCAAAAGCTTCTTATAGAGTTACACATTTTGCACAGCAGTTGTTTTTCAACAGCTTTTGTCACATATTGCATAAAATAATTATGTGCATCTGAAAATTCAGTACCTTTGAAACTACAGCTTTTGGTCTTGTATATTCTCTAACTAGACTACAAATAATTTAAAATTGATTACGTACAGAACTACAATGATTTCCAATAATTTAAATGAAAATATGAAGGCCCAGACAAAATGCATTCAAGCAGCCATGCACAGTGCAGTTGTAAACAATTTTACTGCTAAATATTTATCAACAGGCTGCCCAAAAAAAAATCAACAAGAGAGGATTAAGTTTTTTAGAATCTTCTCTTGATTATGAGATGTTTTTTACTGTTACTCAATTTACAACTGCAGTAGATTTAATACTGAGTAAATAAATTAAAATGAAAAAAAAATGCAAGTAAATTGGGTGACAAAACTTTCAGGAACAGAAATAAAATTATCATGTTTTCTTATAAACATGCAAGCAAGTCAACTCAGTCAAAAAATAAAAAGGATTAGTTTGTGCCCTGTCAGAAGGGCCTGCAATGACTTACTTCAATGACAGTCACAATTTGTTCTTCCAAAGGAGAATGTGGATCAATGACTGGATTCTTTGACCCATATCCTCATATCAAGGTATCAAAGAAAATAGTTTACCACCTCTTTCATATTGATTCAAGCATAAAGGTTAGTGTGACAAACAAGACTCATTCCTTGTCATAAGGCATGTATGCCAAATAGCACATTGAATGCTAAGTGAAAACTTTCCATATGCAAAGGAAGACACACCTTCAATCCTCTGAAAACATAGAGTGCCTGCCATGGAGGGCAGGATAACATTTATAAAGACAGCCCTTGCAGTTTCTTCACAGCTTGGGAATTGTGGAATTAGTTGCAACAAAGTACTAATAGAGGAGAATCTCAATCAGAAACAAATGTAGTATCAAGCTCATTTTTCTTCCTGATTGTGTTTATTAGGCTGATAAATTTTTATATATCAAATATTGTGTTGTTTTTCCAGCAATTTTTACAAGTTCATACATTTTATTACTGTTTTAATCTATTACTCCATACTCCAGCTCTTTCAATAAACTGTATACAATCTGACAAGGGAACTTGTAACTCTAAACCATATAAAGTAGTAGGCAAGAAAGTAAAACACTGAAGTACTACTGTATTTTCAGAGAACACTGATTTTCTTCTATTGATGGACTAAAAACCATGACATTACAGGTATGCAAATATGTCTAAAAGTTTAATTCATATTTAGTCCATTCCTCTTTCTGTGGGATTTATCTTCAGATGTACAGAAGATCAAGTTCTGTATTCAGTGCTCAATTCCAAAGCTGCTGAAAAGTACGACTAATCAGAAAGCTTTTAAGTAGGCATAAAAGCAGCCAACAAAGCAACGTGGTCAAGAATTACAAATTGCAACAGATCAGATAACTAAAATATCCCAATTTAAGAAGAACTTCCAATCAGCCATATAATAATTAACAAAATGATTAGAGCTTAAGTTAAATAAGTAAAGAGAAGTACAGATGTTCAACAAGCGCAACAAATCAGTAAAAATTCTGCTTTAACATGGAAAACAGACAAGGGACTAGCACTGATGAATATACAGTAGATACTGTTATTATCAGCAATATTCAACTGTCTGTGCAAAATTACTACTAAGGAGTTGTTGTCATTTTCAGATTGGCAACAGTATAAAGCAGGGGAGAAAAGCTCCCAGAGATATATTCCTCGTAAATAGCTATACTCTTACAAGACAGAGCTACAATAAACAAGCAACGGTAAACAGGTTTGACATTAATTCATGTACTTTCCTTAAACGCATTTTTAATGTATGAACTTTAAATAACAGTTTTGATAGAGGCAGAGATAATACAATTTCAAAGTGACACAAAATACCTGTTCTGCTCTTAACATCATGCTTTAAATGCAACTAGGTTAAACTGCAACAAGACCATACATCTGTAGTGAAGTTGGCCAATTATAAGCGTCCACAATTGAATTAGTTAGATTTTTCTAGCTCAAATGCAGAGAGCTGAAGTATTTGATTAGAGTGAATGCAGAACATAAATCGTCCCTTAAGCCATCACCTTTCGCTTCTGCTGGGAAGAGAAGCCAGCGGCTCTGCGTGCTTCCTCTTCGTGCTGCTGGATTTGCTGTTGTAACAGAATGAGCTCCCCAAGCAGGCCCTGCCGTGAGTTTATAATAAAGAGGAGAGGAAAAATTTGGGGTGTAAGGAGAACAAAGTTAAACCAAAAGGCATGACAAAGACAGATGAAAAACAGGTATGAACGGGTCAGTTCAAACACAAGTGACATTTCATTACCAGGATCTCCTGCTCGCTGGAGTGGATAGAGCCAGCAAAACCATGCATTTTGTGAATCCAGGTAGAACAAAGCAACCAACATTTAGCTACATTTTACAATTATATTCAACTTTAACTAAGCATCTAAATATTTTAAAAATTCTATCTATAACTATCCCAGCTTTAAAATTTTATGAAACTGTTCGGTTCAGCTTTGCCAGTAAAAGTTCTTCAAGGTTTTTTTGCTTTGTTTTTATTCCTAGCAAAATACAGTTTATAAAAAGATGATTTTTGCCGGCTACTTAACTTCTCAAACTGGCAGAAGAAAAAGAGTTTCTCGAGCATAAAAAAAAAGCTCCCTCTCCACTTCTGTAACACACTGCAATTTAAATTCATGCTGTCATAACCCTTCCTGATCATTAAAAAAATCCATAAAACTCGATGCTTATTCTTTTACTCATCCAGCATTTCCACAAAGCTTAGTTTTCTTGTCTTCTCCCTGCACACCAAACAATCCTATAATGGTGAGCTGTCTTTCAAAATAGGTTGAGAAATACTATGCCAGCATCTACCGGAAGCTTATGAACTGTTTATTTCAGAGAATGCAGAGAAGAATATTAATTAACTATTTCAATAAAGGTCTTGTAAAAAAATTACATCTTCTAAGAAAACATTAAGTGAAATGAAATGTTTCAAAAATGTACTTCAGGAATCAAAACAAGCTCTGTAACAGAACTTTGGTGTAAGAATTCAAGACATCCATCATCAAGGTATACATTTGTTGCATGAAATACACACACAGGCATGTACACATAAGGATAAATAACACAAGGGAATGGATAAAAGGAGAGGCACAATCAAATGACCAAATATAAACATTTCTTAAACAGTGATTTGTATAATTTGAAGCATAGAAAAATCTTCTCATTTGGATTTTACTGAGTCACTTTCAGATTTAATAAACACCTCTAATGCCAGACTAGCAAATGCACTAAAACTGAGCCAGGAACTCAGGCAAAAGATTTCATTACTACACAGCAGCAAGGAGAGGAAGCCTCATGGCTACATTTAGTATTAGAAGAACAATAATAATATTTTGCCATTTTCCAGACAAGGAAACTCTCGGTATGACCCAACACATTCCTCTTAAACATTATGCTATGGGTCCAAAAATACAAGAAAAAACAGTGAACAAAATTTTCCATGAAGGCCTTCCAGCATGTAAACAGGAAATGCAACGGAAGTGTGAAGCCACCAAATCTAATTACTTAATGAGAAATTCCTGTCAAAGACATCTGGTATTCCACATCAAAGACATCTCTTATTCCACAATAAAGTATGAAAAGAATCCTTGTCAATTACAGTCACACCATTTAACAAAATACTCAAATAAAAATATTGTCATTTAAAAGACTTCTCTGTAACATTATCTTCTTTGTATGTATCAATCAACAATCTCATTATTTCCTTTGTATTTTAGTCCTTAATTTACTGTTTTATATTAAAAAATAAATTAATATAAAAAAATTCAGAACCTTAAATAGCACAGAACTATACACACAGCACCCCAGCTGGCATAAACCAAGACACAAAAAAAAAAAATTTTATCTCTCTGTCATTGGACACTATCACTGCATGTCCCCTCCACCAAAATCAATCTGTCCTTTAAAGAATTTTTGCTAAAGTAATCAACACCAATCAATTAATCTGATTTCAAAAATCAAGTTCTTTACAACCATTACATTATTCTTTTCATTGTCAAAGAAACAACGTAAAGAGTAGGGAATAACAGGAGTTAACAGACCACAGTAGTTGACATATTGGGACAAACCCTGACATTGTTACTGTGCATTCTTTAAACTTCTCTCACCGTCTATTATCTTATATTAAAAGTTAATATACTGTACTGCAGCTGAGTACGACTGTCTCTTTAATTCAAAAGGAATACAAAGGAGTGAAAATGATAAGATAGGTAAAGAGATCAATTTTTAAGAATTTGAATAAATGTAGGAATTTCATCTGCAGCATCTATAACATGAAACTGGAAATTAAATTGGGAATATGATTGCACCCTTAACAAAACTAAGAAAATTATGGAAATTTTATTGCATAAATTGCAAGGAAGAAGGAAACAAAAAAGAATGTTTAAAAAACAATCTGAGTAAGTGACAGTCCTTACTCAAGTCTTGCCTCACTCTCCAGCAGTAGCTGTAGTCAAGGGCTGTGGGGTATTGTGCAGCTCCTCACACCAACTGAAGGTGACCCTGAGCAGGCTGGGTGAGACAATCACACCCTGCAACTGCTCCGGGGGCAGCAGGGTCTTCATGGCATGAGATGGAACCAAAGAAGCAGAGCAGAGAAAGGACTCTAAGCCCCACATCAAGACCTGAGTCACAGTTTTCAATCCAACTCCATCACAGCTATAACCACTATTCATTTCCTTTGATGTTAAAGGCTAAAATTTGGAAATTTTTTGCTTTAAGAGGAAACTATTTCTTAAAGAAAATCTTCATGGAGACAGACAACAATGCAAGATAACCTAAGAAGGTAACACAGCTGTTTCAAGTAGAAGTCTCAACTACTTCCTCACTTAAAATATAATATTTTTTCTTCACTATAGTTTTTTTACCTATCTTCACTCTTCTTTCTCCCAGAAAAAAATTTCTTATTTAATCCAGGTAAAAAGAGATTTAAACACCACATATTTAAACTATTTATCTGAACACTCCAGTAATTTTAATTTAATTCTCATTACTAAATATTGTACTTTTTGGATTAAATGAGAGATTATGAGATAAACACATTAGCTGACAAGAAGTAATACAGCCTGATTTGGTGTTCAGGACATCTTTCACTCTCTTAAAGCTACTCTGCAAAACAGCTGGTTTCTCACTCATTCTACAGGAAGCTTTTAGAGACCTATCTGAGGATCACATCCTATAACAAATCTTCAGAAAATTCCTCCAAACAGATAATTTCCAGATTTATCAGTTAATAATCTCTTCACAACAAAACAAAGAAAATCAGCTCATCAGGCACATTTAACATCATACTACAGCGCCCATACAATCACTTTATGAACCCATACAATCACAATTCTTAAACTGGTGTTGGTCGGCAGTGGTAAGCATTGAATGCAAAAAGGCCATCTTATCCATTGTCTTGAAAATAGTAATTTTGCCTGCCAATAAATCATCTGCCTTGGTGATTATGCTCTGTTAGGCATTCATATGTGCCTATGAATTTGAAATATTCTGACCAAACTGATCATATTAATTAGCAAATTAACAGTTTCTTATCAGATATAATTATTAGACCAGACAAAATTTTCTTAATCATATTGATTTAATCTGGTGGTATTTTCCATACCACAGTCAAAGTTAAAATGCAGATATCACTGCATCCAAAAGAACAACAGCATCATAACAAGATTTGATGATATTACTGGTATTCAGTAAAAGCGCCAGTTATTTCAGTTATCAGAGACAATAAACTAAGATGGCCACTTCTTCACAAATCAATACTAAGGTGTTCTTTATGTTTTACACAGTGAAACCTGTGCTAAGCAATCACTCTGGAGAAGAATATAGACAGTTTACAGACGAAGGGGAAATAAAAAGCTAGGTTAATTCTCATGCAAAAATCCATCACTATTCTACAGGGGGAAAAATGGTTGTAAGATCAGAGCTTTGTACATGTTTCACTATATGTCACCATGCAGAATTAATGTAGAATAAATGTATACATGCCTGCATATACAGAAAAATTGTTTATGGAAAAGCCCCAGTTATATTCAGAAAGTTTCAGTTCAAAAATAACTATAAGATAATTTACAAATGCTCTGATATATATTGTTTTCCTTCCATTTTTGTAAAGCAATTTGTAAAAATAAACACGGGAAAAATAAAAAGCCTTTTAAAGAATGAGCAACATGACAATTTAGGAATTTAACAGAAATGTTCATGAAAACAACAAAAAAAACCCTTCACCTTCTTGACTTCAAGGAAAAAAGTGCTAAAACTTTAAGTTATCAAAATACAGTAGCATTGTTTTCCAGAAAATAGTAACAAAAATATGATGTATGATTTATCCAGATAAAGTAAAAAACAGACTACTTTAAGAAATGGAAATTCTTTAAGGCAGAAATTCTTAAGTAAGAATTACAACTGTGAAAATGTCAACAGAAATGAGGTTGGAAGCAGAAATGCTTAAAAATAAATATAAACACCTAAACCAACTTCAGTAATAAGTTATAAACTCAAGTGCCACGGAGACCATGCCCTGAAAAATTGCAAATGCACATACAATACCTAAAATCACATGCTTATTACGGATCAATTTTCTTAATAATGCAATTACTAAACATTTTCATGTCTGCCTTGTATTTCCTTACACCAAAATGTTTATTATCACTGCATTACTTTTATATACAAAAAGCAGTAATGCATACTGAACTAATTTTCAACAATAAATTCTCTTCAAGTTGCTTCAAATGAACTACTGCAATGGGCTACTGATGCACTTTCAAACAATAAATACCTGTTTATAGAGACATTTTCAGGTTTGCAAGTGAGTAATTACCTTCTTGAACTGTTTGTCATTGTCATATCCCTGGTCAGTAGCCCGGAATGCTGTTTCTCCTGGAGAACCTAGGACACAATTACAGAAACTAATAATAAGATGCAAAAGGCACTTAAAAATTTTCATACTACATCTACTAGAAAATTAAAGCTTCAACCCCTATGAGTTAGCAATTCAATAATCTTTGAAGTTCCTATTAAAAAATTCATCTTAAGAAACTGAAGAAGAAAATCAGGTTAAAAACTCATCTGAAAATTTTGTATCTAGTTTATGACTCAGATTAGTTATATCACAAGGGAGCAGGCAGCTTCAGTTAGACTATTAAAAGTTCTCAATGTATTGTAGAATTAATTTTTGAGAAAGACAGAAGGATAATACAAAATCCACTGATGTTACTGTAATGAGGAAAAAAAAATCTTTCCTATTGTAATGACAGGTTTTCAAAAGAAGCTTCTGGAACAAGCCTGAAATAAAAAGCATCTGCTAAGGACTGTGGCAGAGATATATCAACCATTCATCTATTCATTCTCACAGGGGAGGACCTAGGTCAAGAAAAGGTTCTTCACCCAGAAGGTGGCTGGGCACTAGAACAGGCTCCCCAGGAAGTGGTCACAGCACCAAGCCTGGCAGAGCTCAAGAAGCTTTTGGACATTTCTCTCAGGCACATGGTGGGATTTTTTTTAGGATATCCCTGGAAAGGGCCAGGAGTCAATGATCCTGATGAGTCTCCTCCAACTCAGCATATTCTGCAATTCTGTGATTCTATGAATTATTTTTAAAATAGTTGGAAAGTATTTGTAAATCCATATTAAGTTGCTGTAAATAGCTGTACTTATATTGATATTCACTCCTCTTAGTATAGTAGTGCTTTAACAGTTTGCTGTAAAAGGCAGGTTAAGGGCAGGAAAAAGGGCTTTTACACACCTAACAACAGAAGTAGATCAGAAGCTCCTATGACTTCACTAACCAAATTGTAACCTGTGAAAAACCAGCAGAAGAGGGGAAATAAAAATTATAAACACAAAACAAAATGCAAAATAAAGATGAGGGATCTTTGTTTCATTTGGAGGACTACACAATCATAAATGGCCACTATGCCAGTGTGAGCCTGATAACAAGTAATATGAATGCCTAATAGGCAACATCTCACTGTCAGTCAATAATAACACAATTTTAAACTGTTAAAATTTTAAACAGCCAAAATACATAGGAGATTGTAATCTGCTTGTCACTCTGCTGAACTTGGCCCCTACTTAGACTCTTGCTGCATTTGTAAGATTAATAAATTAGTTCTGCCATTGACAGTATTTTCAAGAAACAAAAACGCACTTCTTATGCACAATGATATGAAAATGTTTTCTAACATACTTAGGACAATGATATAACCCCTCACAGATACAATCTTTCATGAACACAAATTTATGTGATTTGATAATTACTAAGGTATAGAATACAAACAATCTTGCAGTTTATTATAAGAATGAATGAAGTTTTGAGCTGTGTTCATTAACAAGTCAGATATGATGATCAAATCTAATTGTTCTCAGTTTTAAAAAGTCCAGTGATAGAAATGTCTCATTTAAGTTTAATAAAACCTGAAAACCATTAAGCCTGCTACTGGCTGGATACACTGAAGAGACAAACCATCCCTGTGCCTTTTCTGAAGGATTTACAACTCACCTGCTCCTCTGAAACACTGCCCCACCTAACCTAAATCTCCAAGCAAGTTTTCCTAGGTCCATGACCAGATGGAAAACATCATTCAATCCAGAAGAATACCTTTGTTACAAATACCTTATTTCACATGCTTGCAACATTAAGAACTTTCACTCTTAATAATCCAACTCTTTTCTCCTGTAACAGCTGTGATATTGCTACTGTCCAGTGACACCCTTACCAAGTTCTAGCTGGACACATCAAGCTTCTCTGACTCACTGAAGAATTGAGCTTTCAAGCTGTTAGAGTTGTACAAGAATTCAAGTTTTCTACTCAATTTCACATTATGGTTCTCTGCGCTTGCTACCAGAATTCTCACTTTTAAAAATACATTACACTTACCTGTGTCCACAACCCTTTCAGAAGAAATATTCAATACAAACACAAACATTTTCAGGACCTGCCTTGTTTTAGCATCTAAGGACATACCTATACCCTCATCACAAAATAGGTTCAGCTTTTGAAACTAAAACTTAGCTGAAAATTTGTTCTCACCAGGAGAAAAAAATCCTTTCAGTGAAGTGAGGCTCTCTCCAATCTTGTCAAAGTCAGGCAGAAGTTTGGCAAGGTCATCTGCTTCAGGGAGGGCTTTGAGAAGTTTTTCTAGGAAAAGAGTACAACAGTTAGTGAGTTGGGCTTTTTTCTATTTTTTTTTGTGAATAAAAATTGCCTAGGCTATAAAACCTAGCAACTGTTTCAAGATACGGCTTTTAAATTTTTTTTTAAAAAGTATGAAGAAGATTCTTTCCACATGCACCTCCCCCCACTACTGTTGGGAAAGACTACCAAATCTGAAAAAGCACTTGCTTTTTTAGACTTTGAACTTCCTGATAAGTTGGCTGCCTCAGGTACTTTATAATTGCCTAAAAACCTGTTCCTGCATTTTACCAAAATTCATAGATTATCCTTTCACATACTTCATAGAGGATTTTTTAAAATTACATGAAACTGTAACTATGTTCATGTCATGAGTTTTTTTAAGAAAAGCTTAGTTTTCAATTTCATAATTAGCCAATTTTGTGACCCTTGAATGTAAAAGTCATCAGCTTTGAAGTCCTATAAAAATGTAATGTCCACTTGCAGTAAGAACAAGAAAAACTTGTATTAGTTTTCAATCTCTCATTTATCTATACTATTCTCACACACGGCATGGAGGTTGGAACTAAATATCTATAAGGTCCCTCCCAATCCAAACCATTCTACGATTCTATAGAGTAAAATCTTCATAGAGATTATTAAAAAAAAAAAAAAAAAGAACACCACATTTCTACCCTGCATATAAAATGTAAGTCAGTGCTTGATTTTCAGATTTCTGTCCTTCATCTAAAAACACACAAAAGTCTCTACTGCAACCTGAAGGCTCAGGAAAGCAAGTCTCTATTTTTCATTTTCTTTTCCTTCTGTATCTTCAAGATAATTTTGTAGATAGGCAGGTTCAGTATTCTGCATTTTCAACTGGTCTTTTATTCACACATATTTTTTACTGATCTATTTATATCTTGACTTTTAAGTCATTCATACAGAAAGAACTTTCTGCATAATACTACCAAAACCTGTGTGAGTTCCCTTGATCACGCTGCAACTCTCCTTTCACTAATGGGATTATATGGCTTTATAAAAGCACCAAGAACATTCTCAAAAGAAAGGATGCATTAGGGAACATCCATGCTAAACAGAGCCTAATTTCTTCTTACAAACACACTGATACAAATGCCTTGGTGAAACACACATCAAACTCCAAAACTAAGAGTCCACTAAAATTACATCTGAAAAGCTACCCCTGGAGTGAGGCCCTGAGGACCTACATTCCTATGTTTAAATTTTACACATGCCAGTCTTTAGACAGAGTAACATCATGGCTTTGTGATACCGAAGTCAACAAGTTCATCAAGCTCCCAAATGAAGTCAGGAACAATCCACTTATACTCCTCGAGATCTGGTATCATGTCCTTCCACTGCTCATATGTCTAACAGAGAAAGGAAAAAAATCATGATAGAAATAGAAAAGGAAATGTACATAGAGACGTGTATGAGCAACTACAACCTACACACAAAACACATACTAACCCACCATCTTTAGATACGAGTAGTACTTCGATCTTTTAACATTTATAGTAGTTTCCTGAACAATGTTTTCCATATTCACTCATCTTTATTATCAACAGTTAACCAAGCAATGGCATCCTGTATTTTTGTGGCTATAACAAGAACTCCTGTTCTGAAGTATGCAATAACAAAGACAAAATGCATAAAGTAGCTTCCAGAGATAAATACCTTCTTAGCTGTGTAGCCACCTCCTACTGCAGATCCTAAGATGAGATAGCGAACTTTGAGAAGCCTAGAGGCTAATCTGGCTAGCCAAAAGTTCCTGTGGGACTGGTATCCATGTTTCACATTTAAAAGTTTTGTTTTGTGAAGGGGAAGACGATTCAGAGAAGAGAACTGCTGAATGGATATCCTTAAGGGAGGTCTCTGGAACTTTGAACTTGGATAGTAGGGATGATGTATACTTCGGGAAACAACATGCAGGTTTTGGAGTGGTGATTTTCTCTTTATTCCACAGCTGCTATTTGCTAGACTCCGGCAGATGACACTAAAAGAAAGAAATAAAAACTTGAACTGATTTCTTCAACACACCATTAACTCAAACACCTCTTTAGAAGCAATCCACACTACATTTCAGGTGGTTACAGATAATCTTATTACATCACCTTGAATGCACAATTTCCAGCTACTACTGCTATGCTTATGAGGAAAATAAAAAGTTGCAAACATTGTTAATGGGTATAGCGTTTCTAGTGATTACAAATACAGAACCTTAACTACAAATTCTGAAGTCTGTTATGGATTACATTTAACTTTCACACTGCAATAAGGCAAGTAACACGTGTGGTAAAGTATTGTTTGGGCTAAGAGCCCACAGAAGACTTGCAACATACAAGAAAACAGTTTGGCCTGTCTTATCTTCTAAATTAACTTTTAGAGAATATTAAGTTAGTAGCTAAGTTAGTAGAGGATTTCCAAATTTTAAAAAAACCCAATACACAGAAAAAAAAATCCTTTGTAGAATACATTTGTCCTATTTAGGCCAAGCATGAGCTTAATGACACCTTTCAGTTCCTTTCACTTGCTGTGGTTCCAGGATTACAAGACTATGGTTTTGTCTTGGGTCATGCATAGACAAGATTAGTTCTGGAAATGGCTGCACCATGTGTGTTGATGCTTTCATGAAGGAATTCAGACTTAAGACAGAAAAGTCTGGAAGATTTGACTCTGAAAGCAGAGCTCAGCCATGAAAAGCACATGTTAAAACACAGGAGCCTAATCACTCCTACCTGTGTTATGCAGACACATGGCCTGGAGTAAAACTTGTGTACTTTCAATTACCCTATCTGCACACTGCAATGGTTTGAGGTAATTTTGTTAGTTTAGGGAAGACAACTGCTCTGAAAAAAGTAATTTCTTCTATAATTTTTTGGATGTACCATCATATCAGAATGGTTAATATTAAATCATTTAGTGAATACAAAATATGTGTGAATTTACAGGCTTGAAATTTTAAACGTTGAAAGGAAGGCTTGTTCTTTGATGTTTTTTTTCAAGTGCATTTACTTCCAAATGGGACAAATAAAAATAAAAAAGAAAGTGCTTCATATCACTGAAATGGCAAATTATTAATCCCATAATCCTAAAACATTTAAAATTAACAGATTTTGAAGACAACAAGTGAAACATAGTGGCAAGTATTAAGCACTTTCTAATAACATGCTCTATACATGTTCTATACAGTTCTTTGCCTCAAGATTTCCATTTTACTAGAGAAGACAGGCATGTTCTTAATGTCCAAGGAAGTGGAAGACTTTGTCATAAAAAGGACTTTTAATCCAGAAACTGAGTTTTTGGAAGGCAAGTTAAAAACCAGAATTCAGACATTTCTCTCTCTTAAGACCAATTTTGCCAACATTCTAAGTTTATAAATTTCCTTCAATGCAGTGGAAAGCTCAGTAAAGGAACTCCAGGGACTGCTCTGCAAGTCCTCGTTCCTAAGTCACCAAGGCTGTGAAGGACACCGTTTGCTGCTATACTAAACTAGCTCTCTAAGGCTGGGCTTTGGCAATAAGAAACTTAGAACCTAGAAAGAGATTAATAAGCAGGAACAGAACAATTCCTAAACCAGCAAAGCATTTCTCCTCTCAGACATGGAATTACAAGAGGCTCAGAAATTAATTACAAATAGAACCAATACAAAAGTGCCTCCACACTTGAAATGTTTAATTTCCCAGTTTTGAAGCCAGGTTTTTAAATCAGGGTGTGATAAGCCTGTATGAAGCATGCCTGGGCTGTTCATTATTTTGTTTTGCAGTCATTACCATTTCACAGATATTTATTATTTTCAGCAGAGACCATGTGGTAGCACATGCTATGGCAGTCACTCCTCATTATTCGTCTTCACCTGGGCTAAAGGATTTTGTGTAACATTATGTAACTTTCTTCTCTGTGATTTTTCTTTTAGAACACATTGTGTTTTATAGCATTCAGTCTGTGTGTTTAAACTGAAGGAAAAATTGAATTCCATTAGAGTCATCTGGCAAAACCTCAATCCACAACTTCCTTTTGAGCATTATTGCATATTTCAAACTCAACTGCTTTACTTGCACATCAGAAATCTTGTAATTCATTAAAACCCCCACTACTCCTCCATCACGTCAAAACTTCCATTTTCTACTTTCTCTCTCCTCCTGCTGCTAAGTCTCCTGATGAATACTGACCAAAAAATCACCTTGAGATCTTCAATGAAAAGTAAAGCCAGATTGAAAAGGAGGCAGAACAATGTAATTAAATGAAGTACTTAATGAGTTCCAAATTTCAAGCTTCTGCAACATTGGTTTTAACAATAACAAAAACCATCCTTCCAGACACGAGTAGCTCTGCCTGATTACAGGCGTGCAACACTGCAATGAGATTATAAATGTCCTGCCAAAAAAGTGGCCTGCTATGCCTGTGACTACAAAGCAAACATAACCCAACAAAAAGCACGGTGGCATTTTACTTCTCACTCAGCACGAGACAACGCATATTTTCCTACTGCCGCTCCCAAATCGGGGTTGGAACTAGATGATCTTCACGTTCTCCTTCCACCCCAAACCATTCCATGACTCTGTGAAATTTGCCAAGGAACATCGTGCTATTATTCACCATTCACTGTCACTGCTCCAGCCTGGAACGGTGCAGTAGAACGGTGGAAAACAAGCGGGACGCAAGGCAGCTGCTGGGAGGCACAACGCCTGGACACCAAAGCGGCCCGAGCTCCCCAGGGCGAGAAGCGGGAGCAGCAGCTCCCTTCTACATGCACGGCCTGCCCCAGGTCCCAGGGGAGCAGGAGGATGGAAAATCGCCCAGCCCGGGGCTCCCAGGCTGCCGCCTGCAGCAGCCTCAGGCCCAGCCCTGCGCCACTCACACCCGCACCTCGCACCCCAACCCGCTGTGCCGCTCTGCCTGCAGCCCGCTGGGGCCCGTCCCGCTTACCAAGCCGCCGCCGCCCGCGTCCGCCACATCGTAAGGGCCGGGAGGGAGCGGGAGCGGCCCGGGAAGGAGCGGGAGCGGCCCGGGAGCCGCAGGAGCGCGGCCGGCCTGAGGGCAAGGGCAGCGGCAGCCGG